>PVIA01001943.1:0-98182 GCA_004024845.1 Tonatia bakeri
GGAGGGGGAGGAGGAGGAGGAGAAGGAAGGGCAGGAGGAGGAGAAAAGAGGAGAAAGAAAACAGAGGACAATAGTCTAAGAATAAAAGGGTACTAAATACGTATCTATCAATAATCACCTTCAATGTAAATGGGTTCAATGCTCCAAGCAAGAGACATAGGGTATTGAAAGATACACACAGACTAAAACTAAAAGGCTGGAAGAAGATATTTCATGCAAATACAAAGGAAAAAAGAGCTGGGGTAACAGTACTTATATCTGACAAAATAGACTTTAAAACCAAGGCTATAGTAAGAGGACACTACATAATGATAAAGTGAATGACCCAACAAGAGGCTATAACTCTAGTAAACGTTTACACACCCAACATAGGAGCACCTAAATATGTGAAGCAAATCTTGATGGACATAAAGGAGAGACTAACAGAAATACAGTGATAGTCAGGGATTTTAACACTCCATTGACTTCAATGGATAGCTAGCTCTGCCAGGTAGAAAATCAACAAGGGGACAGTGACCTTAAGTGACACCCTAGATCAAATGGAATTAATTGATACCTTCAGAGCATTTCATCCCAATGTAGAAGAATATACATACTTTTCAAGGGCATTCAAAAGAACATTTTCTAGGATAGACCACATGTTAGGACACAAAATAAGTCTCAACAAATTTAAGAAGATTGAAATCATATCAAGCATCTTCTCTGATCAAATGCTATGAAACTAGAAATCAATCACAAAAACACTGAAAAACACACAAAGACATGGAAGCTAAACAGCATGCTATTAAACAATGAATGGATCAACAACTAGATCATGGAAAAATTCAAAAGATACCTTGAAACATATGAAAATGAGGGCGCAACAATCCAAAATTTGTGGGACACTGGGAAAGCATTTCTGAGAGGGGAATTCATAGCATTACAGGCCTATCTCAAAAAACACAAAAAGCTGAAATAAACAATCTAACTTCACACTTAAAGGACCTTGAAAAAAAAAAGCCCAACATGAGTATAAGGAAGGAAATAATAAAGATTAGAGCAGAAATAAACAAAATAGAGTCTAAAAATTGCTACAAAAGAAAGATCTATGGATCTAAGACTTGGTTCTTTGAAAAGATAAGCAAGATTGACAAACCTTTAACCAGACTCATCAAGAAAAAAAGAGAAAGGACCCAAATGAGTAAAATAAAAAATGAAACAGGGGAAATGACAACTGATGCCAAACAAATACAAAGGAATGTAAGAAAATATGAACAACTACATGCCAACAAACTGGACAACCTGAACAAAATGGATATTTTCCTAAAAACATACAACCTTCCAAAACTAAATCAAGAAGAATCAGAAAATCTTTATAGACAGATTACACCTAGTGAAATTGAAACAGTAATCAGAAAAAATCCCAACAAAGGCCATCGACCAAATGGCTTCACAGGTGAATTTTATCAAACATTCTGACAAAAACTAACACCTCTCCTCAAACTATTTCATAAAATTCCCAAACCCATTTTATGAGACCAAAATTATCCTTATTCCCAAACCAGGTAAAGAAAATTGTAGGCCAATATCTGTGATGAACATAGGCACCAAAATCTTCAACAAAATACTAGCACACCAAATACGGAAATGCATCAAAAAGACCATACGATGTGAACAAGTGGGATTTGTTCTGGGATTCCAAGGTTGGCACAAATCAATAAATGTGATTCACCACATAAATAAAATGGAGGATAAAAAATGAATGATCATATCAATAGATCAAAAAAAGCATTTTATAAAATCCAGCACCCATTTATGGTAAAAACTCTTGGCAAAGTGGGAATAGAAGGAATATACCTAAACATGATAAAGGCCATATGTGACAAACCCACTGCCAGCACCATACTCAAAAGGCAAAAACTACAAGCATTCTCCTTAAGACCAGAAACAAACAAGACAGAGATGTCTGGTTTCACCTCTCTTAATCAACATTGTACTGGGAGTTCTAGCCACAGCAATCAGACAACAAGAGGAAACAAAAGGCATCCAAATTGGAAAAGAAGATGTAAAACTGCTATTATTTGCAGATGACATGATACTGTACACAGAGAACCCCAAATATTCTACCAAGAAACTACTAGACCTGATAAATGAATTCAGCAAAGTAGCAAGATACAAATTTAATATCCAGAAATCGGATGGATTTTTCTATGCCAATAATTAAGGAAAATTAAGAAAATAATCCCACTCACAATTGTTACAAAAGAATAAATACCTATGAATAAACATAACCCAGGATGTAAAAGACCTATACTCAGAAAATTATAAGACACTGAAGAAAGAAATAGAAGAAGATACAAATAAGTGGAAGCGCACACTGTGTTCATGGATAGGAAGAATTAACATCATTAAAATGTCCGTGCTACCCAAAGCAATCTATAGATTCAACAAAATTCCTATCAAGATTCCAACGATGTATTTCACAAAATGAGAATAAATATTTCAAAAATTTATATGGAGCCACAAAAGTTCCCACATAGCAACAGCAATCCTGAGAAATAGGAACAAACTTGGAGGAATCACGCTGCCTAATATCACACTACTATAAGGTCATAATAATAAAAACAGTAATGTACTGGTGTAAAAACAGACACATAGATCAATGGAACAGAATAGAGAGCCCAGAAATAAACCCACACCTTTGTTGTCAATTAATATTCAACAGAGGAAGCAAGAACATACAATAGGCTAAAGATAGCTTATTCAATAAATGGTGCTGGGAAAATTGGACAGATACAAGCAGAAAAATGACAGTAGACCACCTTCTTACACCACATCAAAAGAATAAATTCAAAATGGATCAAAGACTTAAGTTTAGGCCTGAAACCATAAAAATACTAGAAGAAAATGTAGACAGCAAAATCTCGAACATAGCTTGCACCAATTTTGTCAGATATGTCTCCCCAGGCGAGGGAAACAAGAGAAAAAAAATAAACAAATGGGATTACATCAAACTAAAAAGTTTTTGCACAGCAAAGGAAATCATCAACAAAATAAAAAGACAACCCACAGAATGGGAGAACATATTTGCCAATACATCTGATAAGGGCTTAATATCCAGAATTTATAAAGAACTTACAAAGCTCAAGACAAAAAAAAAAAAAAACCCACCCAATTAAAGAATGTGCAAAGGACCCAAATGGACACTTATGCAAAGAGGACAGACAGATAGCCAATAGACATATGAAAAGATGCTCAACATCACTGGTCATCAAAGAAATGCAAATTAAAACCACAATGAGATGTCATTTCACACCTGTAAGAATGGCTATCATCAATAAATCAACAAACAAGTGCTGGAGAGGATGTGGAGATTGGTGCAGTCACTGTGGAAAGAGTATGGAGATATCTCAAAAAAGTAAAAATTGATCTGCCTTTCAGTCCAGAGATCCCACTTCTGGAAATATATCTAAAGGAACCCAAAACATTAATTGGAAAGGACATAAGCACTCCTATGTTTATTGCAGTGTTATTTACAACCACCAACATATGGAATCAGCCTAAGTGTCCATCAGTAGATGAGTAAATAAAACAACTATGGGATGTTTACATAATGGAATACTACTGGGCAATAAAAAAGAACAAAATTTTATACTTTGTGACAGCATGGACGGACCTGGAGAATGTTATGCTAAGTGAAATAAGCCAGTAAGAGAAAAACAAATACCATATGATTTCACTCATATATGGAATCTAATGAACAAACTGAATTGACAAAGAAATGGGGACAGACTCACAGATGGAAGCAGGGTGACGGCTGGAAGAGGGGGAGGTGAGGGCATGGAAGGATTGAGCAAAAGGGAAAAAGGATTCATGGACATGGACAACAGTGTGGTGATTGCTGGGGGGAGGAGGGTATTAGAGAACTAAATGATAATGGAAAAACTACAAGAAAGATTAATAAAATGAGTATAGAAGGGAAGCACCTCAACATAATAAAGTCATATATGGCAAAGCCTCAGCTAACATCTCACTCAATGGTGAAAAAGTGAAAGGTTTCCCTCTAAGATCCGGAACAAGACAAGGATGTTCACTCTCACCATTCTATTCAACATAGCACTGGAAGTCCTAGCCACAGGTCAGAAAGAGAAAGAAGTAAAGCACTGGCTGGTGTAGCTCAGTGGATTGAGTGCCGGCATGTAAACTGAAGGGTCGTGGGTTTGATGCCCGGTGAGGGCACATGCCTTTGTTGTGGGCCAGGTCCCTGGTTGGGGGCATACCTGCAAGTGGCAGCTGATCAGTGTTTCTCTCCCTCTGACTCCCTCCATCTCCCTCCCTCACCCTCTTTCTAAAAATAAATAATAAAATCTTTAAAAAACAAGAGAGAGAAAGAAGTAAAAGGCATCCAAATTGAGAAAGAAGAAGTAAAACTGTAGAAGTAAAACTTTTTGCAGAGGAAATGACTTTTTATGTAGAATCATTATACAGAGTCTTTCTAAAGACTCCACCGGCCCTGGCTGGTGTGGCTCAGTGGATTGAGTGCCAGCCTGGAAACCAAAGGATCGCTGGTTTGATTCCCAATCAGGGCACATACCTGGGTTGAGGGCCAGGTCCTCAGTAGTGGTCACTCGAGAAGCAATCACACATTAATGTTTCTCTTCCTCTCTTTCTCTCTCCCTAAAAATAAGTAAATGAAATCTTTTAAAAAATAAAATAAAAGACTCCACCAAAAACTATTAGAAGCAATAAACAAATACAGTAAAGTTGCAAGTTAAATAATCAATGTATAAAAATCCATTATGTTTCTATATATTAACAGTAATATTTCAGAAAAAGAAATAAAAAAACAATTACTTTTGCAATTACAACAACAAAAAATACCTGAGAATAAACTTAATAAAGGATGTAAAGGATCTATATACAGTAAACTACAAAGTATTACTAAAAAAAGATTGAAAAAGACACGAGGAAATGCAAAGATATTCCACATTCATAAATTGGAAGAATCAACATAATTAAAATATCTCTATCATTTTTTACACAACATGCAAGTCATCCCTTTGAAAAATTTTGAAACCCACTGACCTAACAAAGAACACAGCAAAACCTGAATAGCCTTTCCCCTAAATTACTTAGATACTCTTGGGACCACCTCTTACAAGTGTAAAGTGCATCTAAGATCAAACAAGATCTTACTTAGGCCCTCCCTCCCTCCCTATGTTCCTCCCATTCCCAAGGAGAACCTATGTATCAGTGAGCCCTCCAGTTATCAAGGAGCTTGAAGGCCAACCAAGGTCCAGTAAGACCCATTTACCTCCTCTTTACATAATATTTCTTAGGGAGGAATAAAAATTAAGGATAGAAAAGTCCTTTTCTAAACAGGTGAGTGGTTATTGAAATAAAAAATCAGAATTATACATCTTTACTTATATCAATGATTCTAATTAATACCCAAATTAATTGACTTCATTTATCATCCAGCTTTATACTTTTTCCCTTGTGTCTCAGTTCTGTCCTTTGGAGCCACATGGAATAATTCATTTAGTTGCTCCTACAACAGAATTTCATTGACTGCCTTCTGTGAGCAAGGCATTGGGTTACTGAGCAAACAAGACAGATGTGGCCCTACATTCATAGAGCATCTATAAGAAAAGGACAGTCCAGTTTGTAGAGAATGGCTTACCCCATCAATCTCTGAATTACAAACTGAGAAAACCTTGACTGTATTCTTTTGACAGAATAAGCTCTACATGTTTTCTATGTCTTTCAAGTATTTGAGGTCAGCTATGCCATCCTTCCTGAGTCTTCTGGTTTCTATTAACAATCTCAGTTTCACCAGCCATTACTAGACTTAGTTTAAGGTCTTTCACCATTCTGGTGGCATCACTTTACACACACACTTCCATTGCCAACCTCTCTCTTAAATATGTAAAGACCAGAATGTGTGAGACATGTTCCGATTCCAGTGAAGCAGAATAATCAACCTTACATTGGATATACTACTTGAGCACGAGCTAAGAACATTAATATACTAGGTTTATGTTAAGCTTGCAGTCAACTGAAGGCCTCAAGGTCACCTATGCTGCTATCTCTGACAGTCCATACATCTGTGCAATTATTTTGTATCTGAATGTAGAATTTTACACTTACCATATATTGATTAGTGTTACTTATGACTAATTATCCTATCTACTTAAAGTATTTTTATATACTGATGGTGTCCTCTTCCATATTTCTTATCTTTTCTGTCCTGTTTTTCACAACTACGAGGGCATGCCAACAAACTCTTATCAGCCTGAAAACCACCCTTTGGGTCTCTCTTGCATTCCCATGGCATTTTGTGATAACATTATATTCTTTTTTATTGCTAATATACATTCACATGTCTCACTAAGGACAGTGGCTTATTTATCTTTGTATCTCCAGTAATGAGCCCAGTTCCTGACACAGAGCAAATGCTTAAAAGTTTTATTTTGAAGAATGTATGAGTGAATAAGCCATTCAACCAATTATATCACTCAGGCCACATTTATTAATCTTAGCTCTAAGGCTGACATAAGGAACTATTTCAAATGCCTTATTGAAGTACAAATCTATAGCTGTATTAATTTTGCTACTTTCCATTTTCCCTCAGTTTTGAATAAAAGTCACTTTATTTCTCTATGCCTCAGAGTTCCCATATATAGACTGTCAAAACTTCTCAAGATTGATGAGTGAAATAGTATGTGTAAAAGCACTTTACAAAATGAGCAAGTGTAAGAAGTAAGCATTCCCTCATTCTAGCAGCCTTATCAAAAAAGGAAATTATGTTTATTGACCTTGCAAGAGCTTGTGGTTTGTGGCTTTCAGTTAGGGGCAGGAAGTTAGGCCTCTGAAAAGAGTGGCAAGGAAAGGGTGAACCCTGGAAACAAATCCACCACAACCCCTCTGGCTCCCTGTGGAGCCTGGCTTGGAGGGAGGGCTGATGCCTTTCATCCAGAGCTTTCCCTCTTGCCTGATCTTTGGGGGCTTCCCAAAGTCCATGTTGAAGGGCCCAGATAGGATTCCTGTAGATCTTTGTTGGGTGGGCCTGTGGGACACCTCCAGTAAGCTATCAAAATCCGCACTGTGTGAATGGGGGAATTGTACTTTGCTCTAGGAAAGAAGAAAGGAAGAAAAGCTGGGAGATAAGCTGGGAGGCGCCGGTGCCCTGCCAAGTGGGTGCCAGCATGTGCAGCGTTTGCTCTGTTACAACAGGATATCCTTGAGAGGAGCCAGCTGCTTGCCACTGTTTATGAGATTCTGTTCTTCAGTCTGGGCCTCTCACTGACTTTGATATTATTGTCTTATTGAAGCTATAAAGAAAGACCATACATTTTGGATGAATCATCCAAAACCAGAGGTAGAGCCTCAGACACCTGCATTCTGCTATTTGAAAGCTAGGTTCAGCTGGGCTGTAGAATCTGCTTGTCTTGTGGCCTCCCTCTCCTTGACTTACAAAGAGAATAATTGTATTGGAGGGCACCTGAGGATGGAAACAAAAATTTGCTTTTGCCAGGGGGAAATTGTTGGCCCTATAGAGAATCCCAAGCTAAGAGCAGCATTTTATTGTCCAAATGGTCTAGTTAGGCCATATCTTTCTTCTTTGACCTTGTATCCCCACACCAGTGCTTGACACATAGCCAGTACTCAATAAATATGAGTATATGAGTGTGCCATAGACTAATGAGGATAGCTACTTACAGCCCTTTGGTCAGAGTCTTAAAAGCACAGCAACACCTCTCTAGGACTGTTCAGAGAGCCGGATAATTACAGCAAGAGCATAACCCAGAGCAATTCATGGGAGATAACACAAACTGGAGGATTCCACCTTGAGATTCTCCCTTCACAGCCATCCTTGGCTGATTTTCATAAGATATGCTTAAAGTTGCTACTAATGTGTAAAGAGAAATGACCTACTAATCTGCTACTGTTCCACGCAAGTGAACAGTGTTCACTAACAGAAAAGCCCAGGTTTTCAAAACAAGGCAAGAATAAAGCCAGAGAAAGGATCTCAGGAATGATGTGCCCCTGAAAGTGGGAGGAGGGACGGGGGGCGGTGTTCGACTGTAATTAACATCAGAACCCTAAATCTGAAAACGGCTCTTTCTGTATTTCTGAATGTGTTGTTCCCACCTTGACGTAATTTCTTTTTTAAAACGTTACTTTCAAAAATTTCTAAGCTTCTTGGTACAAACAGAGAGGAAAGGCTTTCTTTTCCGTGGGGGTGCAGATAGCGGCTGGGTGCCTCCCGGGGAAGGCTAGCTCTGTGAGCGGAGCTGGATCCCTTCTAAAAGGCTCGATCGACTCCACTGCAACCTGAAGCCTGCCTTGGGGGCCGCAAACACCCCTCAGCTCGGGTCACCTCCTCCTACTTCTTGCTGGAGCCTGGGGGCCCGAGATGCTTTGGTAGCCTAGCTGGTCAAGGCCGTCTCATCCTTCTGAGCCTTCCTCAAGCCGGGCGCACAAGAACTCAGATGTGTGCTTGAGCGTAAATCCTCCCGGGAGCTAGGACCTTCCTTTCATCACTTGGTGGGGACACCGACCAAATGCGTAGTAGCTGTTACCACACGTATTTCGGGGCGTCATTCGGGGAAATAGCGCGCCGGGCACTAGCGCTACGCCGGAGCCGCCTCGGCGCAGGCCACCCGGGGGCGGCACTTCCTGCGAGGTTTCCACGGGAGGTGGCGCCACAGCCCGTGCGTGCGCTGCGGCTTCCCGCCTCGCCTCTCCCCACCGAACTCCCTCAGTGCGAACGCCAGGTGGAGCGAGTCGCGGTCCCCTGCCGGAGCCTTGGCGGGGACAGCGGCAGCAGTGCTTCCAGGAAGCTCTGACGGGGAGCACGGCGACCCTAGCGAGTGGCTCAGCCGAGCCCTTCTGCGTCCGCTCCGCCGCGACGCCCCGGGCGCCCTTTGTTGGGCCGTGGCCGCTCCTGGCGCCTCAGTGGGAGCGCCCAGGACAGGGCCTGGATAGCAGATGAGGGGCAATGGGGAGCCATTTCCCCCACACCCCCTTCACCGCGGGGATCCCAAGCCCACCCAAGGTGCCACGAAACGTCATAAAGAGACCTTGAGGTCCGAGCTCTTCAGGGATTCTGAGCAGGCATTTCTCAAGTCCTATGAAGGGCTGCTTGGTCTCCGGCCAGCGGCGGACACCGCAGCCCCGCTGGCACCGCAGCGCAAGGTCCAGTGCGCGCTGCCCAGGGGGCCGGGCCCGCCGGTGGGGCTGCGCTCTCCTGCCCCCAAGCGTCAGGGCAGTAAAAGGCTCTGGCCCTTTGCTCTCAGCAGATACTGCTCAGGGCCCGAATCCCCCACGCGCGGCCCTCAGAGGCTTAGGCCCAGGGGAAAAGGACGCGCAGCGGGCACGGTTTCCCTGAGCTGGAGGTCCTGTACGGCCAAGTGCGGGACGCCGAGTCTGGGAAGTGGAGGGAGACCCGGGGAGGGCGAAACCCACCGGTAATTTTCCCCAGAGCAACAGCGTACTTTGGGAATTGTTAGGAGTGGAGATCTGCACAGGTCGGTACGAAAAAGTAAGGGGCCGATGGTCTTCCTCTGGGGGAGGGGGAGATTTATTTGTTGTTCCACTTATTAAACATTCATTGGTTTATTCTTGTATGTGCCCTGATCAGGGATCAACCCCCATCCTTGGAGTATAGGGACGATGCTCTAACCAACTGAACTACCCCGCCTCGGCGGCCGCAGCAAGTTACGGAACTCAAGTCCGGAGATGGGTCAAGTGCCTGCGGCCGATTTCCCAGGTTTCCTCTGGCCTCTCCTCCTCGCGTCACTCTGCCAGAACTCCTGCACTTTCTCTGTCACAACCCTCGCCCTAAAGGGAGTAGCTGTCTGAAGAATGCATAGAGCAGAGGCTTCGTTTTTTGTATCAGTTTTCGTTATAGCTCTCTTCATCCAAATCTCAGGACACTATTCTCGGCTTCCTTTCCAAACCATGTTTGACAGCAGACAAAGCAGGGCTGGTGGTGCACGCGGACTTCAGTCTGAACATGAGAGAGCTGACGCTGTGAAATAGACACCTGGAGTTTTTGGTTTGACTCTGGGGAGCGTTTCTGAGAATGTGTTTGGGGACCGTCGGGCGAACAAGAGCTCTGGCCCACTCGTCCTTCCCGTCTTTGGGACAAATTGGGGTAGGACGAAATGCTGGGTCTCCTAAATCGTTGATTCTCTCATCGGTTAGAGAAGTCTTGAGAAACTTGTTTTGTCTTTTAGAAGACCATTATCCACCCCTTAGCGCTTAATTGTTTAATGACGCCCTCTGGGCTATACAGACATACACAGCCTAGCATTCACTGCTTCTGGAATAAACTCTCCTGAGACCCCCACTCCCACCAAAGACTGTCATTTAGTTTACTTGAGTCCATTTAAAATATAATTTTACAGTCTTAATACATATTCTTGCACTTTGTCATATGTATCATTTCATCATGAATAAATAATTTCCATGAAGTCTACAAATTGCCAACCTGGTGAAGGAAAGCAGACTTGAGGCCTTTCCAACCTTTAATAAGAAGAGGAGGACTTCATGACGGGGGTGAAAAGGGGCTGGGGAGCTGAGCCAATGGGCAGCAGGCCTTTACTATGTGCAAAAGCATTCAGACACATGGCGACCCTTTCGCAATAAAACTTTATTGATGATCGTTTGAAAGTTATGGCAACTCCAAGGTTATAAAACTTGTCATAAAATACCAAGCAGTCATTAGTTTACCTGACCTCATTTCAATATAAACTTCCACAAAACATTTTATTTTGTTCCTTCCTATAAGTGGGAAAAAGAAATGGAGGTTAGACACAGTGGCCCATTATTGAAGACCCAAGATCTGCAATTTGACAATCTGACCTTCATCCTTGCAAATAAAGCAGCAAAATTCACATTGTTCTTTGCTGGAAATATTATTACAGAGAGTTCATAATAACAGCAATGTTTTTGGTCCAACCATACATTTTTAGCAAATACATATCCTGGGTTCAGATTCGGATGGAGAATTGTCCCCTTTTGGAAGGTCTTGTGAGGTACCTTTACCAATTGTTAAGGAGCACTTGTTCCCTAAGCTGTGCATAAGAAGTCTAAGAAGCAAATAGCCAAGCTTTATTTGGCAACTGACCTGAGGAGTGAGTTGTCTAAAATATTCAGTTGGTATTCAAATCTATGAGAGGTCAGATGAATAACCATCCCCTCCCTACTTCCAAAAATGACCTTAAAGGAACACAGCAGCCCAAAATGAGATCAGCACTTAAAATTGTAATGCAGAAAAAAACCCAAACTGATGTTCCAAGAAAGCTCCAGGAGATAACTGGCTGGAGCTGTGTCAATATCATTGTTTCTGGCACAACTGTAAATGTGGACTTAAACTACTGATCACCAGCCACAAAACACTGATAATTTTGATTAGCTTCTCATCTCCCCAAACTCTACTTTGGATTACAAAAGGTCATATTTCCCTAATGCTGTATAAGTAAGGTAATTTTACCTGATTTTAGGACAAAGGGACTTGTGAGCAAGTACAGAGGGCAAAGGTTGACCTTGTGTTCAGTTATTCTAATTTCTCCTAAACTTGTAAAGGTCTGGATATACTTTTCACGGCTTGTTTAAAATATAAGCTTCAAGATAGATCCAGGAATATATGCATTTATGGTGGTTTAAGCATCTAATGTGAAGAATGCTAACTGCTTTATGACCTCACTGGAACTCATCTTAGTAATGTTATGCTTAGTTTCCTGGTGTGCTTTAAGATATTTCAGGGATTTCATGGAATTTTAACTAGGAAAGAACATTTTAAAAATCAAAATCTTATATAAAGCACTGCTTTCTTCTAGGGAGTGTATAAGATAGGGATGTGTGTGAGAGAGAGAGAAATCATTGTATCAGAGAAAGGGACAGAGATAGAGCTACAGGCAGGGACGAGTGTAATATACAGTACTAATGAAAGGGCAACCTCTCCTGGTGTTCACAGCTTCCTCTAGTTAGTGGGTACAAGTTGCAGTAATTTCATTTATCACTTCATACCCCCATGTTTGTGGGGATAGTGAGGTCATGCATCAAAAGAAAGATTCTGTTCCCTCAATTTAGCACTGACTTCTAGGATGGGTAGTGGGAAAATGGTCTGTGTACCTACAGAGCAGCCCTTAGGCTGGACCAGTATTTTTTAATCAGATTTAGAAGCACATAAGGGATCTAAATTCAACCCTTTGAGTTTAGGACATTTCTGAAAAACTAACACAGTTGTAAGAGATAAGTTATTCAGAGATAAGTTAGCAAGTTGTTCTTATAACTGAGTTCATCAGGTTTGTTCATTGAGGTACACAGACATACATGCACAAATGCACTGGCAATATGTGTCGTGGCAACAACAGCAATAAATTTAATTTACAATGTTTGTGTCCCTCTGCTATTAATCCCATCGTTTTGCTTTTCCTAGGTGCTTTGAGGGGGTAATATAAAGGAGAAAAGGGTCTTCATTTTAGTTAGTGACAACAATATTTTACTCTTCTTCTATCTTCCTGCTTAAAATAACTATTCCTCACACTCCCCCCCGCCAATAAGGTCATTTAGACCTTATCCTGATGCTCACGGTCCTCACACTCACATTTGGCCGTGTTTATGCAGATGCACCAAAGAAGGCTTGATTATTAAAGAAGCATTCATCTGGATTCACCTCTTTGAGCTCTCCCTCACGGCAATATTCTGGGAAAGGCATGGAAATTACCTAAGTGCATTTAAAAAATGTTCTCAATGTCAAAATGCTGTAAAAGGACAGCACATCACACACACAGTTTCTTCTTATATTGTCTTCTATTTAGAGACACAAAGTCATCAGAAAATGTGCCCAATGCACTGTGCGCTCCTTCACATCTCTGCCACACTTGCGTTCCTGGCTGATCTGGTTCATTAAGACTTAACCATATGATGAGAATTATGTCCTTGAGGGGACTTACAACTATATTTGTTTGAAGTTTTTTGGACAGCTGGCTGATAGAATTGTGAAATACCAAATTATGCCTTGAGTTTTGTACAGATGACATGCACAGACTGCATAGCTTTGCCCTCACTATTTCTATTGACACAAGAAACTTTCCCTTATGAGGGAAAAATGTGGCTTTTATGTAGTATCATCCAAGTGTATGTAATTCATTCCTTCTATATAACTCAATATAAATTTTACCCAAAGGCACATTTCCCCCAATGAGACTAATTTGCTCTGATAGAAATAATAATGCCTCCACTGCACTAATACCTTTATCCCCCAAACCCTCATGTGACTTAGCAGCTCGATGATGAAACACGCAGATCATATGCATGTGTGGCCAGAAGCTGTGGTTCATCTTACACATAACTCTACAAGGTTAACCCTCTCTATCTGTCTGTCTTTTTTTTTTTTTTTTTTTTTTTTTGGTCACAGGACAGGGAGCTCTTGAGAAACAAAAAGTCTTAAGGTGAGTTTGTTTCATGGCTAAAATATAGAAAAAAATCTGATTCCAAACGAAAACTTGTGCACACTTTTTTGACTACCCTTCCACTGAAAAAGGATTTGGGGGAGACTCTGGAAGCCATAATTTATATGTAACTTAGCAATGCCTGAAATTCCAAGCATGGAACTTAACATATCTTTCTATTATATATTCTCCTCTTGGGAAAACTATGGATGGATACACACATTAAGTTCTAAAATTGAAATTAAGGATAATCGCTTTATTCACTACTTATGCCAATTGCTATTTTATGTCAGAGTTGACGAAATGGAGCTGAATTGAATGATAAAACTTTCTGGGTTTAGTGTCCGGAAGATCTGGGAGGTATGTAAACATTTACATCATACCTCTGTCTTGTTTTGAGTTGACTGCTTGTTGCCTACAAGTTAATTTGCTTTCTTTAATATTTAAGCTCATTTACCAATACCTGCAGTGCAGTGCTTTCACCTAGCAAGTAACCATCGAAATCTATTGGCATAAAACGCTCAGTCTACAAATGGAAAATGTACCCAGTCAAGTGGCACTACAGTACCCCCACCCCCCTCTTTAAACATAGCAGCAGCAGTGCCTGGTGGCCGGAATGGGCTCTCTGGGGAGGCTTGTAAATACACCATGTATTATATAGCCTGAGCAGTGAGGGTGATTTAACCTAAGTAAAAGAGTTTTAATTTTTCTATATCCTGACTTTCAGGGGTTAAAAATTTTAGCCTAAACTGGCATTATGGAAAGTTTTTTACATTGAGTAATGGGATCATTATTTCTTCCCCCACTGAAAAGGGTGTCTCAAGAACAGAACCATGTGGCTAGGCAGAATGCAATCCCAAAGGGAATAGTATAGGAATCGTTTAGGCAATAAAAACTGCTTTGGGAATTTGTGTTGTCAGCTCGCCAGAACATCAGATTCACACCTCTGTTTCTGCAAGAAGGTGCTAGGGGGTTTTAAAAGGTCCCCTGTGGTCATGACCTTGGCTTTCTGTCCTTCTAAGAAGTGGCTCCCAGGCCAGCCACTGTCACGGGTTAGCATTTTGATCCTGCAGGAAATGGAACCAGCCTGTTCTCCCAGTCCTCTGTTCCCTAGGAATCTAAGAATGACAGCCACACTGTTGCGGCTTCCACACCATACATAAGAACTTGGCCTGGCATTTCTGGTGCTAATCTCAGGTTGTTGCAATCCTGTCTCTCCCCCCTGCAGCCATTAAACCTAAAGGTTGGATATAATTCAACAACTGAACCAAAATTGGACCGTCTTAATATGTAAAAGCTGAAATAACACAGAACTGTAGGAATTAGGATCAAATGCAAAATGTTGGTATTGTCTAAAAAACCCTTCTTTATCTTATTAATTCTTCCCTCAAGAAGTTTTTTTCTTTGTTTTTACTATGCTCTTCATTATTACTTATGAGTTTTGTTCTCAATGCTCAACTAAAAATGATTTTATTAAGTTCACTATCAAAGTAGATCTATGTAATTAAGATATACCCTTAAACATCTATGTACCCATTTTTAATGTGTGAGTAGCTTTTAGATGTGAAAATTCCTTTACAGCTTAAACAAGCCTTAAAACATTTTCCCCACACCTGCACAAATGACATACATGTCCTGAACAAAACCAATTGTATTTACTCAAGTTTTCCTGAAAAGTAATTTGTACTAATTCACATCAATTTTAAAATGTTTTATTTGGATGAAAGAGACAGCGAATCATAAAGGCAGTAATTTCCCCCCTCCTCCCCACAAAGGTGGTGGGGGTTGAAATTAGTTTACCTGCAAAGATGTACCATGTTTTATCTCTCTTGTCTCATAAAAGAAACACTTTTAAGAAGTTTTGTTTATTTATTTATTTATTTCTTCCATTACATGTCTCTCCGTTAGCCACCATGTAGTCACTGAAAACCTCAGCAATCGGGTCCCTCAGCAATTTCTCCAGAGCTATCCTCTAGTTGTGTCAGGGGAGAGGTGGTTACACTTTGTGTTCCCACTGGCTCTTCCATACAGCTTGTCTCAAATGCCACTGCCATTGCGGAGGAGACAGGAGGCCAACTTTTCCGCTAGTGGAGAGCAGATTTTCAGAGTTTTTAGACCGACAGGACGCTCGACTGGCAGAGGGAGGCAGAGAAAGTGAGCCCTGGGTGCTTCCAGTAGGCCTCTTGGGGTCCTGGAGCAGAGGGCCTACCCGAACTTATCCATTCTCGGGAGAACCGAGCCCAGACAGGATGGCGACTTGTAGAACCCCGTGCACCAGTAGAAGATTGCTGGAATAAGGACCTTTGCTGCAAGAATAGTCAGTCTCCTCCTAGCCTGCGAAGCGCTGGTGATTCCAGTCAAGACGTGGGTGGCCAGATCCTGGTGTGAAGCACAGTTTCTGTCCTAAACCCGAAAACACCAGCTTGGGATTTCACAGCCCAGCTCCTGGGTCCAAGCTGGAAGAAGCCCCCCATCTCTAGCCCCCCTGCAACAACGGAGTGAATTCCACCCAAGCCACAGCTAGAGAACATTTTCCCAGGCCAGTAAAATCCTAGCCCTAAAAACCTGGTGGCTTTCTCTTTTCCTGGTTACCACCTCTGTCAGGGTGCGCTGAAATCTTTTTATTATTACGGTGTTTTAAAGGAAATGATTTATTTTTCGCTATATCTAGGGTAACTCGAAAAGAGTTGAGCTGACTCCAAGATGCACCCCAGAGCAAGGAAAAGCCAAGGAGGGAGTGTGGCTAGTTACCACGTGTACTTTAGAACCCCTTAGGTCTAGCTAGCTGCGTTAATTAAGGGTTCTAATTTTATTGCTCCTCGGCTTCTTCTGTTTTGTCGCCACTCCAGTGGTCTTAAAAAGAAACACCTACAGGTACACACCAGAATGAATTCCCAAGAAAGACAAACGTCTTTCTCTGCCTGCTGGTTGATAGGAGAGCGCACCAGGTGGGCAGGTCCAGTCAGTCGGGGAACAAGTGTCAGCGAAGCACAGCTCATGCTCAATTCTCCACAGTCTTCGTCCAGCTTCTCTCGATGCCTTTCAGCCGTGGTGCTCCAGTGGGGCAGGGACTCTTTGGGTCCCCACAGTCTACAAACTCCGCGCCTCCATGCTCCGGTTAGCCCGGACCGGTAGGGGACAGTAACCACAACTGGACCCCTATCCCAGTCTCCCTCCCTCACCCCTTCAGTCCGACCTACTAGGTTGTCTGAAGTCTGTGCCCAGGTGAGGAGCGTAGGGTGCAGTCCCTCTGTGCCTTTGCCGCAGGCTCTCAGGCTCTCAGTACTGCCTTAGGCGGGTTTCTCTAACTGGTAGTGGGGAGTGGGAATGTCCACTTTTGGTGCAGACACCTGGAGTAAGGAGGCTCCTGTTGGGGCTTCAGCGTGAGCTGTTCCTGTAGAACAGGGAAATGGGGAGGGCAAGGACACTCGGGTCATGGTGGGGTTCACACCCCCATCTACTTAACCAGGTGATTTCATTTAATCCTAGTGTCTTGTGTGTTCTTATTTCATCTAAGTCTGTTTTATCTGTTGTGAAATAAGAAAGATAATAATATTTCTTTTGTAAGATTATTGCGAGCCCTCAGCAAATGGAAGGAAGAGTTGGAGAAGGGTGGGCCCAGTTGCTCCCTTTCCCGGTGCAGAGCCTCCGCAGTTTCTGGCTTTCCAGCCGCAGCGCAGAAACGGCTCGCAGCCCAGAAAGAGCTCACAGCCCATGGTCCTTAGTAGCCTCTGGGGACCGCGAGAAGATCCAGCCTGGGATCCGATGGGAGATGGGCTTTTGGTGAATCATGAAAAGACTGATGCTGGGGTTTGCCTCGGAACATGGTGGAGAGAGGTACGGGGATATGGAGCCCAGTGGAGTCGAGGGTGGAGGAGGAATTGGAATGGGGAACTGGACAATTCGGGCTATCAAAGTTCTGTGGATATTCAAAGGCCTTTCTCAACCTTGGCAAAAATCACTTAGGGAGCGCGATCCCATCTGCCACCTGTAGATGGCGCTGTGACGAGGTGACTGCGGGAGAGAGGCCGCCGGGCCTCCAGGACCGCGGGAAATTTTCCAGGCCTCGGACCCTGGCTCTCTGCTCGCGACCGCCGCTCCCTGTTTCCGGGGGGGAAGCCGGGACAGTGCGGCAGGAGTCCCCGCTCTCGGGGTCTTCGCAGCTGCTGGTGGAGTTAGCTCGGAGAAGGTGGCGCGCTGGAAGTCCTGTGCCTCGAGAGCCGCGCGCCGCGGGTCCGCGCGTGGCCTGGGCTGGAGGGCCCGCCGGGCGTCGGGGACGCCGCGCCCCCCGCAATCCGAGGAGACCCCGAAGTGAGCGGGACGCGGTTCCCTGCATCACCGACGACAGGAGGAGTGCCCGTGCTCGGCACGGGGTCTGCGGCCGCAGGTTGGTTCCCGCGCTAGGAGCCCGCGGGCACCGCCAACCGCGCGGGAAAGCCGCAGCCCCGGAGCGGCCGCGGGGGCGGGGCGGGCGCGGGGGCTGCCCGCGGGCTCGGCAGTGGCCGGGGAGCGGACGCCAGGCGCAGAGGCGCGGCCTGGTTCGCGTTTATCTTTCCCAGACAGCCTTCAGGCCAATCGGGGCTCCGAGAGGAGGCAGCGGCCCTGCTCTCTCGGGGACCCTGTGGGCAGGGTCTTTAAAAGCCCCGAAGCTCTGCTTTTCCCACTCGCAGCTGCAGCCCTCTCCGCCGCCTCAGCTCGGGGCTGCGGAGCGACCGCCGACGGCGTCCCCCGGTCGCGGGGCGGCGTGGAGGCTGCAGACGCTGCTCCCGGGCCGCGGGAGCGCCCTCCCCCGGCGAGAGGATCGCCCGGCCCCCCCCGCGGGGACCCTCCTGGCCGCGGGCCGGACCAGGACCCGGCTCCAGACCACTCTGACCGGGCGCAGCCGCGAGGTTCGCCCCGCGCGCAGAAACGTGTTCTCTTTCATTCGCGGACTTAATAAACACATGTAACCATATCACAAGGGGCCCGCGCCGTCCTTCTGAAAGTAATTCCGCTGTTGAAAACTGAAAAATGGGTGTAATTTGCGTTCAGAAAGTGATGCTGGGGTCACGGCAATTTCCCGGGCCGTTATTTATTTTTACTTAAAGTCTTTAGGGAAGATTTGCTTATATACTCAGGAACCTTCCAGTGCGAGCAATCCCGCTCGCCTCGGACGTGAGGGGGGGTGTGGAGAACAATTACTGAGTGACGCTAATATGGGGAAACTGAAAAGAAATGTCGATTGTTTTTATTGTAACAGAAGGAGTGAGCAAACAGAAAAACCAACCCCGAGTGATCGGAAACAGGCAGGCGGAGAATTAAAAGCGGGTTCCAGGCGGCAGCAGGCCCCTCCCCTGCCCTCGGCAGGAGACCGCGGGCGAGGAGCGCTCGCAGCCCTGGGGCCGACCCCAGGCCGGCAGCCGGACCGCCGCGCTCCGGACCGCCCTGGTGGGCTACTGTCTTCTGGGGAAGGGTCTTGTTTCGGAGCATCGTCAGCAGGAAGGCGGAGAGGCAGCGGGGAGGCCTTGGCAACTCGGGGAGAATCCCCCGGCCCCTCCTGGGGGCCCCTGTGGCCTCTTCTTGGGCTGCTGCGTCCGGTTGCTTCAGCAGCCCGGGAAGCCCGAGCTCACAGGTCAGTGTGCCGGCGCCCCACTCCCCCAGCCCCACCGCGCCCAGGCCAAGCCGGGGCTGAGGGCCACAGAGGGCCATCTCTCCCTCACTGCTCGGCCCTTTCCTCCAGCTGCGGGCCCCTGCCGCCCCCCACCCGCCTTCCAGACGCTGATCCTCTGGCTTCAGCCAGGGGTGGACCCTCCCTCCCTGGCCTCGGGCACTGCCTGCGGTGCCCGCTGCCACTCGCGGCAGCGGTCGGTCGCTGGGAGGTCGGAAGGGCTGAGGAGAGGCCGCTGACCCTGCGAGGCCAGGACTCGGCCGTGGGCCGATCGGTGTTGAAACCCACAGCCCAGCGTTGGCAGCACAGCTCCGCGGGGACGGGAGAAATCCAGCCTCTTTCTCGCTCTGCGACGCGCTGTCCTTTACTTACCCTGCGAGAGCCGCTTGGGTGTGCGAGCGGGATGCGGGTTCTTGCCTCTACCGAGTTCCTCCCTCAGACGGCTGAAAGAACTGTGGTTTGCTCCATGTTTCGAAAACCCACCCGGGAGCTCCTATTCTGACTGTTCCAAATCCCCGAAACTTCCCTGCAGGGCAAGCGATGGGCACCGCCGCTGCGGCCTTACTTGAAGTCCTGCTTGTTTCTGGCAGGGGGCTAGTTGGAGGACTCTGATGCCTATTGTTCTTCTGTGCCAACTCCGCTCTTCGTAAGTGGGAATGGGAACAGCAGACCCCTCTCCAGCGCATACACACACTGTTCTCTAGCTATACTCAAAACCCCCCCGCAGCGGTCGTCTCTGACTCGCAGACCTGGGTATGCAGGCACCTGGCAGAACAGCCCAGGGTGTGAGTTGAGGTTGGAGACGCAAGGGAGGGGTCCCTGCTCCCAGCAAAGCAGGTTGCACCCGGCTCAGACCTTGGCATCCCCCAGGCGGCTCCGGCCAGGCTGCGCTAGGGCAGCCTCGGAAGGAGCTGGATTCTAGTCCGCGGTCCAAATACCTCCTCAGACAGCACTAGGGCCAGGAGGGGGTCGCCGCAGGTGACCGCCCTCGACACTGGGCCTGCTGACAGATTTATGAAGACTTTACAGCATCTGGCCTCGGCCCGCAGGTGCAGGGCGACAGTCCACCCCAAAAGGCACGCTGTGGGCTAAAGTTATCCACGCAGCGCGCCCAGGCTGGACTGCCTCTGGAGTCCTGGGCCCCGGCTCCCCTCTGGCCAAAGTACATGTTTGTCCCCTTCAGTGCTGAGCATAGGGATTCTCTCCAACCCCCCGTAAACTCCTTGCTTCACACTCTCCTGCCCGGCCAGTTTCTAGTCTCCCACTGAGTAAATATTTACCCAGAGAGTGGGTCTCTTCTCAAAGGAGGCCTCGACAGCGCCCTGGAAAGGGCTTTTGGCTTCTCCCCAGTCTGTATTAGCTGCAGGCCGTACTGGTTGTTTTGGTATTGGTCTTAAATTTCTTTTAGTCGAAATTCTTCCGATCTCTGAGTGATCTCCTGGGTCCAGAGAGGGCAGTAACCAGGGGGACGCTGACCCCAGCTGACCCTTGCTCTTTTTCGAAGTCCTGCATCCCTATGCCCACCGCCTAGGGTTGCTGCTCCTCAGACTCTCCTTTCCTCCCTCCCCACTTCCCCTCCTCCCTCCCTCCCTTCTTAGGTCTCTGTCCCTCTTTCAGGTCATTTGTTTCTGTTCATCTGATGGCCTAATACCTGGCCAAAGCACTCAGTGTGCCTCCTGGGGAGGGTTCAGAATCAACCCCTTCCTCTAGGATTCCCTGAAGCTTCCATTCCTCTTGCCCCAGGAGCCCTATTCTGGGCTTCCCGGGTACTTGAGCATTCCAAAACACCAAAGATTCTACTAGTGCTGTCGGGAATGCACAGAGCTGAGCGCGCTGTGCCTCCTCTTTGTCCCCCAACCCACCCACTCGAGGTGTGATGAGGCCTTGTTAGGCTACCATGGAGCAGACAGTCCCCGCAGCTATGACCACCTTCCAGGCCAAGGCCAAGTCCAGCAGGTGGAAACAGACAGATCCATTCAGGAACTCCTGGAGATGAGGCAGCTGCAGGAGATGAGGGAATGGGAGTGTGTTAGGTCCACCTAGTCAGAAATCTGAACAAAAGTCTCTAGGCCATTCTGGGCTGGTGCCATAAATCCAGCTATCGCCCTCAAAGAGAGCTCATAGTTTACATGGGGCACTGGGTCTTGCCGCCCCCAAGGCAGAACAGCTTTTTACTGACACCACAGCCCCTCAGAGACACTGAAGCGTTCACTGGGTGTGCTGGGGTTGAGCAGAGTCCGCCCACAGTAGGTTGCTACTCACTGTGTGTTTCTGAAGGGGAAGGGGTCAAAGGAATTCCTGATCAAGATGCTCAGTATGTTTATTCCTACCACAAAGCCTAGGGCAGAATCACAAGCTCTCCTCAGACATTGCATTCTCAACTAATTTGCACCCCAGCCCCAAGAAGAAGCTGCTGCTGCTGGTGCTGCTGCTTCTAAAAGCTTGGATTCCAAAAAACCTTTGCGTTGTAAAGTGCCAGTCAGTGTCACCCAACAGATATCGGGGGTCAGGACCAGTGAAATCCCTATCAAGTCAAACGTTGAGATTTTAAACAGTTGGGGAGAAGGCAGGCAGATAAATTCAATTACTGTATTCCTAGTTATGGGAAACCAATTGTAAAGAATTAAGTGTAATCAAATTAATCTTTCCTTTATCTTTTAAATCCTTTGTACCTGGACATTTGAACATAGAATGTCTGCCATAGAAGAATAAGGGTCTGAAGATTGCTGTTCATTTCAAAAAGCACAGCGGATCGTTAGTTTCTACTGGGTTCTTTCCACTTACTTCCCCGGGATCTTGGCCCAGTCAGCTTCTCCGCAGACCAGAGTAACACACATCCCTTGAGACTGTGAGAGGATCAGCCCAAGTCCTGGAAGGAGCGGTCAGTTAATACACAGTATGCATATCATACACCTGAGGCAGGACAACTGCAAAGTTCATTTTAAAACAATGTTTCCCGTATTGTAAAATGTCGATTAGCGTTCTCTATAACTCACCCTCAACACGAGCATAATTTGGCCACCCAAGAGGGAACTGTACACTTTAGAGTAGATTTAGGGTGAACGAAGTGGAAACTTAGAAGAAGGCTGAACCCCGGGGCCTCTGGTAGGTAAACTGAAGATGCGGGCACTACATACACATGCAGACCAGGTGTTCATCTTCCTGGGATAAAGTCTTTTTTATATTTAAACAAAACCCCTTTGCAGTGGTTTTGTGGTGGTGGTGGGGAAACCGGCAAATGTTTGCACTGGGCGCTAGTGGGCCGGCACCGTGGTGGAGCGCAGGGGCGCTCGGGCCTCCCCTGAGCGCGCCCCACGCGCAGACATCAGTCCAAGGTAGCTGTGCGCTCGCTTCGGCCGCGCGTGGGCATGTTCTCTGCGCGCCCTGCGCGGCCTCTGTCTGCAGCCTGCGTGGCTGCAGTGTGCCCCGCGCTCCTGGACGAACCCTCCCCTAGAGACTGTGGTGTGGTGCTAGTTGCGTGGGGGTCCAAGAAGAGGTTTCCCTCTGGTGGTAAGCATGGCCTCCTCCTCTGACTTTGTCTCCCCTAAACCTCCCAGTCTCTCCGATGGGCCCACCTTCCCACACCTTCGCTTTCGTCTCCCGGGGTGAGGTAGTGTCCACCCGTAACAATTCTAAGACCTTCGTAAGCGCGCCCCACCCCCCCAAGTCTCCTCAGCCCCTTCTCTCTTCGAGTCTGTCATATGGGGACCAAAAGCTTTAATTTGCTTATTCAGCATTTTCATCAGCCTGATTCTGCTGTCTACTTGCGTTACTCCTCAGAAGGTGTCAAACACCAATTTCCATTTTATTGAGTCACCCAGGTGCAGAGCAAGCAAGAAGAGACAGCGGAAGGACTTTCCCGGACTGCGCTGTCGCTCACCAGCCCGCACCAATCACCACGCAGCTTGCCCTCGGGCCCTCCTCTGTGGGGGGCGTGTCCATAGTGAGTGATAGACGGAGCCGCCCGCCCTGCTCAGCCCAGCCCACGTTGCTGCTTAGATTGAAATGCAGAACTCAAGCCACTTTCTACGGGGCACAGACTTCCTTTTACCCCTTCCTTTTGCACTCTCGCCGCCTCCTCCCGGGAAGAAGCGGAGGCACCCACGGTCTGGAGCAGCGACAGGCTGGGCCACTGAGGCCGTGCGAAAAGTTTCTTTCTGGGAGCTCGGAACTGGGGCCCGGTTGGTGTGCTGCTCGGAGCAATGGGTGAGTGGCTGCGGGGGACGCTGTCAGAGCCGGAGAGGGAGGGAGTAAGCAAGAGAGGGAGGGAGAGAGAATGCGAGGGCGCGCACCTCTGAGCGCTCACACTCTTCTTATTGACTTTGCTCTACAGATTGTAGGAACACGCTAAGGGTCAGAGGCGCACAGCAGTTCAGTCTAAACGCTGGCTACTGGGTTGCTGTTGATGCCATTTTCTGATTTTAAGAGAAAGGAGCGGTGGCATCAGCAAGTGCCGCAGCCCCAGTGGCAGACCAAGTTTTGTTTCACATACATGCACACTGGCAAACAAAACAGAAAAAACAAAAACAAAAACAACAACAAAAAAAGAGCTTCCCCTAGAGTTTGTCTAATTGCGCAGGTCCCCAAGGCGGGGCGCTGAGGATCAAGGGGGAACAGCCCAAGGACTTCAGCGCCCAGTAGCCGAGTAGGAGGCAGTTGCAGGCGTCAAGACCGGTTTCCCCGACTGATTCCAAAACTTTTGAACACTCCGAGCGGCCCCGCGTGTCACCACTCTATTTGTTTCTAGCAGGCGCCACCGGAATTTGGGAGGGGGTTTGATTCGATCGTGGCGGTTTGGGGCCGTTCCTCAAAACTTGGGGGCCGTAGGATGTGAGGAAAGCCTGGGTCCTCAGTCCTGGGCGGATGCAGCCGCTTTGCCCCCCGCTGCGCGCGGAGGCCGAGTGGCAGGCAACTGTCCCAAACTGCGGGTGCGCGTCCCTGCGCGCCCTGTGTTTGTTTTGCAGAGCCAGCCTTTGGGGAGGTGAACCAGCTGGGAGGAGTGTTCGTGAACGGGAGGCCGCTGCCCAACGCCATCCGGCTTCGCATCGTGGAACTGGCCCAACTGGGCATCAGACCGTGTGACATCAGCCGCCAGCTACGGGTCTCTCATGGCTGCGTCAGCAAGATCCTGGCGCGCTACAACGAGACAGGCTCGATCCTGCCTGGAGCCATCGGAGGCAGCAAGCCTCGGGTCACTACCCCCACTGTGGTGAAGCACATCCGGACCTACAAGCAGAGGGACCCCGGCATCTTCGCCTGGGAGATCCGGGACCGCCTACTGGCCGACGGCGTGTGTGACAAGTACAACGTGCCCTCTGTGAGCTCCATCAGCCGCATCCTGCGTAACAAGATCGGCAACTTGGCCCAACAGGGCCATTACGACTCATACAAACAGCACCAGCCTGCACCGCAGCCAGCGCTGCCCTATAACCACATCTACTCCTACCCCAGCCCCATCACGGCGGCCGCCGCTAAGGTGCCCACGCCACCCGGGGTGCCCGCCATCCCCGGCTCCGTGGCCATGCCTCGCACCTGGCCGTCCTCGCACTCCGTCACTGACATCCTGGGCATTCGCTCCATCACCGACCAAGGTAAGGAGGGCTCAAGGGCTGCTGTGAGGATGTGCAGAGCCTTCCTCCGCACCCTCACTGGGGTCTCAGTATTTGGGGCCTCGGCCAGTGTCTATCCCACCACCTGGGACTTTTTCTTTTGGAAATGTAAGGAGTCTTCCCAGGGGGTGTCCTGATCTCATTAACTTGAAATTCATGCCCTCGGTTTCCTTGCCACACACAGTCTCCTGCCTCATCTCAAACTACCAGACCCATAACTTCCCCCCATCCCCAACACATGGTTCGCATTTTCCACCCTCCCCCGCCTCTCCGTCGCCGCAGCCTCAGACCTGCTCGCTCACTTGGGGAGCACGGCCGGGGCCGGACTTGGGGCGCAGCCCGAGAGATCAGAGCCGGCGTTGGGCTGCTGGTTGCAGGCAGCCTGTGTGGGGATCAGATGCGGCCGCGAGGAGTGGAGCACCCTGTGGAAAATGCAGTATTCTTGTTGAGGATTCTAGCAATCAGGCCAAATTTGCTCAGGCAGGAAGTTCAAATGTCAGCTAATTGGTTTCATTCTTATGCTTCACTTCATTTTCCTCGGAAACGGAGGTCCGAAAGTTACTCCTAGCAACTTGCATGTTACTGCATTGCTCATTCTGGGACAATTTTCTGCTACATTTCTTTCTCTCCTCTCTCTCTTAGCCGAACAGACTTCACTGTATACATATGTTAGGAAGTGCCACCAACCACCGCCGCGGTGGAGACAAAATGCTCGGCGACTCCCTGCTGTCCTCTCTTCTGTTCTTTTCTGTTTCTCCACTCCTGCCGCGTCCTTCCAGGGTCCCAACGAACTGCAAGTGGGCATCTAGTCCCTGCAAGTTTTCAACGGTGCCACCCCACAGTTCCTTTCCTTTCTCACCCTTGACCTTGCAGTGCTCCAAGTGTCTTTTCTGCTTGATAAGAACGATTCCCGGAGCCCTTCTGTTCCCTTGGGCTTCCTCAAGAGCCCCGGGTTTGTTTTCTTTTACTGCGTTGTTAAAACAAAGCAAAACAAAACAAATGGCATAAATTTCTTTCTCGGTAGGGCGAAAAGAAAGTCAGAATACCCCAGACGCAGAATTTAAATATTGCGGAGATAAAGAGCCTACATTCTTAATTTCTCAGCCAAAATTTAAAGTGTGTGGAGGAGAAATTGAATAGGAAGGGGTGGTGGAGGAAGTAGTTCCTTTAATTAGTTCCTGCCTTTCTTATTTACCACCACATTGGCACAATTATCTTTTAAATAATTAAATCAGAGCCCCAATTTCTCATCTTCTTGTTCCCTGTGCATTTACAAGACCCTTCTAGGAGTTCAGAGCTGGTCTGGAGCTTTAGTTGGAGAGTTTGCCCTTGATTTATAGGATAAACTGACCTCACTGACATTTAAAGGAAGCCCCTGTTCATGGGAAAGTGTGAGATCAGCAGAAATGGGGGCTCACCAGGGGATCTCAATTTCTTAAGATAACTTCGGGCTTGTGCCCACCGATTGCCTTTTGTCTGAGAAGCCAAAGACAGATTGGCAGTTCTGGGCCAAAACACAGTTTCCTGGTGCAAATTGGAACTCAATCTAATTCTTTGGAGAGGGGGAGGGACAGCGAAAGGAGACTGACAGAGTTGAAAAGAAAACTTTTCTTCTCTGGGGATCCTACAATCAGACCAAATGTCAGTTGGAAAAGTATTGGATTGTTGAGAGTAGTAACTCTTCATTCTAGATGTTGTTGATTCTGGATGCCAGCTATAAATAACCTGTTTTCTGACAAATCTGTGAATATAAAAAGATTGTTTCTAAAACGGACCATTTCTACAAAACTTCCAAGCATTGTGTCAGATGGAAGTGTTTAAAATCAAGTTGTAGTGGCTTCGTCAAACTTTGGTCCTCCACCCATAGGTCCCAAAGACTAAACACACTGCTCACAGTTTTCAAACATCTTCTGCTTAAAATTGCACTTGGTCACTTAAAGATGCCAATGATTCAATATGCACTCCCTTAGGTATTGTGGTAATCAGTTTACAGCAGATAACTTACTTTGCATCTCTATTAAGAACATAAAAGATAACTGGTGGCTTTATTTCTTTAACAAACATTTAATTCTACTTTCATTTTCTTTTATATCATAAAAATCACCACAAAAATGACGCGCATGGCATTTATAATGGTAACTGCAATGCTTATTTTTTGAGTCATATGTACATACCCTCGTATTCCATGTATAGAGAAAGGATATCGAGGCTGGTCACACACAAGGGGAAAACCTATGCAAATATACTTTGCATGTGTATTGCAGGCAACATTTCGTTGTGTTTGCAAAGAACTCTGCAGGCCTTTTGTTCCATCTATTGACAACTACCAGGTCCCTGCTATAGAGAGCACTTACCTGGATGTGTCTGCCCCCAGCACGGAGGTGGTTTAGCCAGGATGCTCCTCTCTCCCTTTCCAGTCCTTTCCACTCCCAGATTGTTGTCAACCCCCAGTCCACGCTGGGTTAGGATTGGGGAGAACGGTACAACCAGCTTCACGGGGTCTTACTCCGATTTGGAAACATTTTGGCAAAACTGTCATGTTCCTTCCACTGGTTTCTCTTGGGGAGCCAGGGAAAATCAAAGACTGGTTGAAAAGAAAAAAAAAATCTTTCCGAAGGCGGGGGTAAGAGATCTGGGAAAGGCCTACTCTGAGGCAGTCAACTTGGCCGGGCCCTGGGCTGCAAGCCGAAGAGGCCGCGCCTAGGCCCTGCGCCCCTAGGGCCCGGGCGGAAGGAGGTCGGAGCCCTGGTGCTCGCTGGTCGCGGGTCGCGGGTTCGGGTCGCGTGTCAGGAGGGGGCACGTGTTTTGGGCCGCCAGCCTGAGGTCTTCTCCTCCCCAGGAGTGAGCGACAGCTCCCCCTACCACAGCCCCAAGGTGGAGGAGTGGAGCAGTCTGGGACGGAACAACTTCCCCGCCGCCGCCCCGCACGCGGTGAACGGGCTGGAGAAGGGAGCCTTGGAGCAGGAAGCCAAGTACGGCCAGGTGAGGAGCGAGGGGCGGCTGCGTGCGGGCGGTGGAGGAGCCCGATGCCGTCCCGACCTCGGCGGAGGGGAAGCGGGAAGCGAGGCCGTCTGCAGGCCGCCGCGTGGCCCGGGCCCGCAGACTGCGCGGGACGGCGGGAAAGACGACCCCTTCCTTCGTGCGCGCAGCTCAGGCGTCGACCCCCGCCAGGGTCCCGGAGGCCTGGGAGCTCCTCCGGGCCAGTTCGGGGCCCTTTCCGCCCGTCACCTGGGGGCCAGGGTTACCCGAGAGGGCCAGGGGGACGCTTTCGAGAGGCTGCCGGGCGAGTGTCCCCCACGCCCGCCCGTGGAGCGCACGTGGGAGGTCTCTGCTCCGCAACTGCGGGGGCCTCGCGCCCCGGCGCGGCGCACCCGCGGCTCCCGGGGAGGACAAACCAGCGTGGCTTGTCCTGTGGTGGCGGGAAGAGGGCAACCAGATAATCTTAATAAAGTTACCATTTCCCGATTAAAGGTCACGTCGGAATCTCCCAAGGGAGCTTAGTGAGAAAACCTCAAATTATACGGACTGGCTGTGGACCGTTTAATCTTTTTCCCCTCTGTCCCTCCCCCGACACTACTCAAGAAAAATTAAGCCACCCGTGTTTCTTTTTTTCTATTTTTTTTTCTGAGAAAGATCAAGCAACCACAACAATAAAAGCCTCAGAGTTTGGAGTCTAAATTCATCACCACGTTAGAATCAGGAGTTCAAAGCCCAAACTCCCTCTCTCTCTCCAAACAAAAAACAACAAAACAAAACAAAAGAGAGCAACAATAAAAAAAACCCACCAAACAAAAATTTAAAGCAACGTAAGATTTCTTCAGCAGATGAGCAGAGCCGGGCGGGTTTGCAATTTCTTAATATCAAACTCCCATTCCAAAGCCTCAAGATATCCAGTTTTCATTTCATTCTTTTGAAGTCTTAACACGTTCCATGTTTTCTTATCTGTAAAATCCAACTTTTTAGGTAGAGTGGAACTTGTCACTTTTATTTGCTGTAGAGAAAAACTTAGTTGTTATTTTCTCTGACAAACCCATTTTCTCTTCCTCTTCTCTCCCTTATTTTGTTCAAGTGCAGTCAGATACATATTAATAGCTCTCCCACGATAAATATCACAGAAAGTAACAGCAAGGAAGGAGAGTCCTATGCCTGAGTCTGTTCCTACTGTAAAGAATGCCAGTGAGAAATCTAAGAAAGTTTGTCATCTTCTTTCCAAAAGGGCCGGTCATTTGTAAAGAAGAGGCAGTATGTGTAATGGTTAGGAACTCTGGTCTTCTGGTACCACTGCCACTTCTGCAAGTCACTTAACTTTTCAGAGCCTTCATTTCTTCATCATTGAAGTGGGGAAATAATACAACCTTAAGAGATGTTGTGACGATTCAGTGAGATAATGCAAACATATGGCATAGAAAGCATTCATTAAATATTACCTGTGGCTATAAGTGGTGGCTAGAGATTGACTCTTGAAAACAAGCAATTAAAAAAATCAGAATACACTTTGTTCATAGTCAAAAAGTGACAAGATATTTTGTTATAAATAATAGCAATGCATATAGAGCACCTAGCATAGTAGAAAGCATTTAACAGGTGCTCAGTAATTTTTATTAGGTCACCGTTTCTTAGAATAACATTGTAAAGAATAGTTTAAAAATAATCTTTAATTTCCACATATATTTAATAATCCAAAAACCTTTATGGTTATTTCCATAATCCAAAAATACTTATGATTATTTCTGCTGTTTTGAATTACAGAGCTAGTATTTAAACTTGTTTAGAAATGGTTAATTTACACACACACTTCAAACTAAACATACCTTTAATAAAGAAAAATAGAACACTTTCAAATGATCTGCTCTGTAATTCTGAACATTGAAAAGTGATTACATTTAATACACTAAATACTAAATCACTAAATTATTAGATTTATCAAAGCAAGTAACTGAAAGAAATAAGTGGCCAATAAGAATAAATATTTTTCTAAGAGAACAAGTCAAATTTTTTCCAGAAAAGATACTTATATCAAACTTACATTTGAAAAGTTCTTAATTGAAATATACTAATCTTCTGCATTGGCATGCAGTAAGATAATTCAAATAATATAAAATTTCAAAACCTGAAAAGTTGCAATGGACAATTAAATCAGCAGTTACTTTATTATAATTATCAAAATAGTGCTTATTGCTGAAGATGTGCTAAGCAGGCACATAAATTTAGACTTCCACTTTATGAGCAATTATTGAATTTATTATTTTATTTTAATATGAATTTATTATACATTTTGAAAAATAGCATGGTTTAAAGCAAAAGTTAAAGAAGTACACCTAGCTACAATTAAATAATTCACTAGAATCCAAATATCCTCAATAGAGGCATACCTAGCAATTTTGGACTTTAGACATTCATTTCCTTGAGGGTAAAATTATACATTAATGTTTGCTTGTAAACACACAAAGAGGCAAGGGGTGTTTTATATACACATTTGTTATATATGTATATATAATTTTTGTACTTGAACAAAATTTGAAAGTCTTTGGTAAAAAATATTCTTTAAAAAAATTGCCATAATGCTTTCAGAGCCTTTATGGTTGTTATTAAATAGTGCAATATTATGTGATTCCAAATTTATTTTAATATATAAAGGAAGATATTGAGAATTCAGAATTACAGGATTTAGAACATAATCTATTCCCAGAAGACACCTGTAAAATTACCTAAGAGGCTGAATTGACAACTGATTGTAGGTGATCCAGTTTCCATGTTCAGTTTAAGCTGCACAGAAAGATGCCCGATTGCTAATAATTAGAACCTTATGCACATTTGTCACACACACACACCTACCTTTTGTTTGCAAACTTAGCCCATTATTAGTTTAGAATATTCAAATTTGTCTTACACATTAATATTACACTGCAATTCATATTGTCTGCCTCTGAGGACAGGAGAAAAATAGTATTTATCTATTTTTGTTTTTGTTTTTCCACTTACATTATATATTCGATTAGAACTCTTTAATCTCATGTTATTCTGAATGGTAACAATGTTCTCTGGTTCTTAATTGCTGGTTTTCTTCTGCTGAAATCATAAAACCTCTATTGAATGCAATTGACTGGCAAAAATATATAAAGAACAGTGGGCTGGAAATAGCTATTCAAATTTTTACATGATACTTAGTGAATCTTAGCCTCATTTTATTTAAACAGTTTATAAACAGTCTTATAGCTTTTGAAAAATATTCTACAATTGGGCATACTTTCTCAGAAAAATATATTGCATGTCTGGTACTTTAAAGTATCTGAATGGTAGATTTATAAGCTTTGAGTATCTTCATTTTGGGGAAGCATATACTTAACTCAGACACAAGTTCAGTACAATATTAGTTACAAATTGAGATGTAAGAAATGAAGAAGAGTCTATAAATACTTGAACTTAAGAAAAAGTTCAGAGGTATGAAAATATTTGAATTCAGGGACATAAATTAATCTGAAATAATGATAGTAGTTCAGAATATTGAATATATTTATTAGTATATTATTTTAAAAACTGGTGGTTTTCATAGACATAGAATTTTTATGAAAAATAAGTTAATTTGCACTGGGTTTTTCTTAATATCAAATAAAGTTAATTTTGTGTTAAATAATTTATTATTTTGTAGAGAGACTGCAGAATAGTCTTTGAAATTCATAATGTTATCTATTATATAAAACATTGCTTGACCTGCTTAGTTTTTAACTATTAGTGTTTTAAAACAAAATTAATGATTATGTATCAGTAAAGTGTGTCAGATAAAATGCAAAAAATATTTAAAAAAATTTAAGACTACATCTATTTTAATAACATTTAAAACATAAAACTTAGGAAAAACCTTAAATAGTAGCTTTGCATTACCTGGAGACATTTAGATCTGCCTTGGGATAACTAAGTGTAATTAAGATCCTTTTGAATGAATGTTGATACCATATTTATAACTGTCATTTCACTTTATCAGATTTGTTTTGCTAAGTCATTGCATAATTAACTAAGTTTAGAATGACAGCCAGAAATATGATTTCACCATAAACTGAGAGAAAATCTTGTTTATGTTCAGATTTGAGCTACTTTCTTGTTTGATATATATGGAGGTTGAAATTCTAGGTGAAGCACATCTCAGTTTGTGGCTACATCTACTTCATTATAAAGCCAAGGTAAACTCATTTTATCATGAGGGGAGGACCAGGTGAAACTAATGAGTGGATGAAAGATTCTGGGTAGAGAATTTGGCACTCCTATTTGTATTTTCTTCAAGAGTGAAAATGTTGAGTAGACAATCCCCAGAATTTGAAGAATAGTAGTTTATAACCTCTAATTGCCAGATAGTTGTCATACCAGGGTTTTTGTTTTGTTTTGTTTTGGTTTTTTGGTGGCCATTAGTGTTAGGATGCTAATGCATTTCCATTTTCTCGGAGGTGGGAATAAATGGACCAACCATCAATCAAATAATGAAATGGCTAGGTTAGAAGTTTTATTTATTTTTTTCAACAGCTTTATTCATTTTGCTTATGTAAAGTGTAATACTTGCTCTGTGATAAAGGATGCCTACTTTTTTTTAAAGCAAGAGTATCACGTGTTTTGCTTTCAAAACGGTGCCCTAACTGAAGTACACAAATGATTTTGAAATACCTATAATGTGTCCTGTTTTGTGAGGACATGAGATTATTAAGGCAAGTCCCTGTCCTCAAACCGTTTATAACTAGCTCTCTGCCAATACAGCTTCTCAACATATTCGTTTAAAAACATAGTCTCAAGACCTGGCAAATCTGTATTTCTAACCTTTTAGAACAAATAAAATAAAAACTCATACTTTTCGTTCATTCTTGTGACAACCTTAAACTAAACTACATTGCAGCTTATATATATTTTTTCTGGACAATTTCCTTTAATGTCAGTGGGATAAAATCTGTCTTTTCCTAAAATTATTCAACAAAGTGACTTACTTTTTCTAGCATATGTACTTTGGTCTATTTCACTTTGTATAAGTAAATCTCATTCTCAAAATTAGTCCCTCATTCAGGGAGGACCCTTGTACAATTCTTTGGAGGAAAGGATTTTCTCATTGCTTTCAAGGAAGATCTCCATACAAAAAGGGGTGGATGGATTGAGGTCTTATTTATGGAATCTTTAGGTAAAGTCATTTTCAAATATGAGATTTCCATTACATGCCCATTGCTGGGGTTTCATTTGGAAAATTTGTTTACTCTTCCCCAGGGATTCCATATGTTGGTTGATTTATAAATCATATTTACAATCCAATTAAATAGAGTAATTTAGCATGTTTGCTCCCTCTATATTTATGGTGTACATTTGGTAGTCTCTACTCAGCCTAACTAGCTTTTCAGATTAATTACATGCCCTTCACTGAAAACATTAAACAGATTTGGGGAGTTAAAGTCATGTACTCTTTTACTTGAAAGAATAAACAAACATCAATGCTACCTGTGTTGCTTTCCTTTGCGGTGGAACATTTTACTCTTTCAGTGATTGCTTCATAAATAACAATTATTTTTATCCAGGAGAGATTTATATCTTTCACTAATGTCATATTTCAAAATTAATAGTGAGAAAATTTATGTTTATTGAGTCACTAGAATGAATAGTGAAGGTGGCAGTTACCTATAAAAGTATGTTTATTCTCTTATCTTGCTTAATGCCATCCCCCCCCCCAAATTTCTAAATCTGAACTTTAAAAGTAAAAAGAAAAAGAAGATAAAAACTTTTCATTCCAAATCTGGGTCATAATTTAACCTGAGGGAAAGTTTAAAGCTATTTTTATACTGTGTAAAGATTTTTTTAGCAAACATTTTAGCCTCCCCTTGCCTTTTTGTGGACATCAAACTTCTCTCAGCTTCCCTTCCTACCCTTCATTTCTGCAACACAGAGGATGCCAAATCTCTAAAATTACTTTATGTTGCAGATTTTATAAAACTTTGAGATATTTATATTAATAAGAATAATAATATAAAAGCAAGTTGGGTGCCTTCAGTGTGAGAAATTGGACAAATATTGAAAAATTAGTAGAGTTTTCACACTTGAAAAACACATGTAGTCATAGAATAAGTAGGGCACCTGAAGGTAACTCAGGCCTAAATCCAACGGTGTGCCTCCCTCTCAGTCCCGGGAACGCTGTCTAAGATGAGACTGTCATCCAGCCTGGTTTCTCAGGGGGAAAGATTCTGGGCAAAAAGAGTGTAAGAGGACTGTAGACATAGCAACAAAATAGTTGAGGAGCCCCAAATAAAAGGGGGCATATCCAGGAGCAGTTGTTCCAAAAGAAGAGTTAAGAGGAAGAAAGGGAAGACAACAAACAAGCGTTTCAGAGAAGACTGTCATTTGGATACTAGAAAAATACAAAGATTAAAAGAAGACATAGAAAAAAGTTAGCTATGATGACAAAAATCTCATCAACAGATTTTTTCCCCGCTAACTAGAATGTTGTTTCCGTCATGTATAATATTAAATAGTCTAACCTTATGTATTTATAAAATGCTGAGCAAAGGTTTTCCTTATTTTAAAAATAATCATTATTAACTTAACATTTTAATCTGAACTTTCCTATTTTACGACTCTTCGTGCACGTTAACCTCAATAGTACACAATGCTAATTCATGATGGAATTGAAGAGGCTGAACACGGATGCAAACATCATCTGCAGCTGAACTGGCACGGTTCCTTCCCAAGCTACTTTCTTATAGGTTATTGGCAAAATCCCAAATAAACATGATCAGAACTATAATCTTGATGCAATGATAGATTTCTTCTGCAATTTGATAGCTCACTATCTTCATACTCATCTGCTGAGAGCTGTACAGTGCCTCCTTTGAGCCATTCTCAGAAAGAAGGAAAAAAGGTTTTTTTTAGAACTTAAGAAACAAAATGAGGATATAGCAATGGGAATCTAGAAGAAGAAAGAATCTCTTTTTGTTATCTCAAAAGGTGCTCCAGTTTCAGACTAAACTGTGTCTGTCTTTTAACTGTCGAACAAAAGCAGAAAAATATTTGCTACAGAAGATCCTGCATCAGACAAGGGTGATAACTTCTTTTAACACATGGCCATGGACTGGCCAATTGCACTAGGGTAAACGGCTGAATTCCTCAATCCACATTATTGAATACAAAAAGAGAATAAGATTTCATTTATGTTAGATAATGATGCGCGATGGTTTGTTTCTTTAAAAATATAGTGTCATGCTTTGGGACCCTTGTAATGCATTTTAATTTTAATTCAACATTGTGTTGTGCTCCTTATATATTATCTTATAATTAGTATAAACTCAGTAGTACGACACAGTCCTCATTATTTGATGAAATGTGATGAATATTTCTCTGTGCCAGGACACAGGTGCCCCTTCCCCATTTTTCAAAGAACAGACACTCTGGCAAAGGGAACGGGAGGATGTGCCTTTACAGACCAAGGGCCCGACGTTTAACCCCTCTACTCTTATTCTTATCTTGTCAGCAATTCATGAGCAGTGTTAAATCATAGCCATGTGTATATCCTACTCCAAGTATTAACTCTAAATTGAGAAAATCATTTTGAGACCCCATCACTGCATTCTCAGAGATGTGGAAGTGAGAACAATAACCAAATGAATTAAATTAGAAAATAATTTCTATGTTGCAATCAAATTGGAAAAAGCATCTAATTAACATATGCCTGCTTTACTTACCTCTAAGGATTAAATCAGTTTTCCTAATAATAAATCTATTATTTGCATTTTTACTTTCACTAGGAAATATGTTGCTATGTTAATTCACTCACATCACTACCAGGAAAAAGGATGTACTCTTTATTTTTAAATAGTGTAGCAATTGAGGGGAAAAATTTAAGTTACTTGAAGAAGGATGCTGAGTGTTCACACCAGAATCAGATTAAAGATGTTTTTAGTGTTGTTAATAGTAACAATACCAACAATAATCGGATGCCAAGAAGAGTACTGTTTCTGGGCGGACAAGCCTGTGAGAGCTGCTGCATTTTGTTTGCAAACTGAGATTTTACATTTAAATTCATTTCAAGAGATTTGTCCATGTGGCTTTTAAAAATTCACATCACAGGGCCCCAAAACTTTGCAAGCCAATTTTCCAAATTCAAAACCACACATATGCAGATTTTTTTTATAGTTGAATCTCCGGTTTCTTTTTTGATAGAATAGCTCTGGAAAAAAATACCCCCAATGTTCATTTAAAAACCCTAAAAAGACAAAGAGCCTGATTTTGCATGTCCTTTGTCCAATAAGCATTTACAACATGACGATTTAAAATACTGACCATGTTTTATTTAACAAAGGTTGTGCTCATTTTGAGTTTCTAAACTGCCAGCCCACGCTCTGTGGCCATTTTTGCTGGAAATGAAAGCTGCACCAACCAGGCCCTACGCAAATGTCTCAACAAAACAGCCGAACGAAACCGAGGTATGGGGAAGGCCGACAAAGGCAAATGGATCGTAGAACAGATTCCAGCACTATTTAATCACTGCCATTCTTTCCTCAGCCTGCATTGCCTTCCTATAGTTCTGAAGAGCAAAGCAAATACTGTGAATTTTCTGGCCATAGCCTCCTCAAAACCTTTGTGGAAAGAATGATATCTTGTCTTTGGCATTGTGTTTGTTTAAGTAGCAAGTCTGTGAATTTAGAACATACTTAAGGTCAAATCTAAAAAAAAATCAGAAAGTAGAGTCAGAATATGGTTAGCTGTTACTACTCAAAACTCACGGTCTGCTTTTAGGAACCTGTGAAATGCCAAGTGCTGTACGGTGCTGACTTTCACCTCCTCTCTTTTCCTGCTCCTCTTAGGCACCAAATGGCCTCCCGACTGTGAGCAGTTTCGTGTCAGCATCCACCATGGCTCCTTACCCGACCCCGGCCCAAGTGTCACCTTACATGACCTACAGCGCTGCTCCTTCTGGTTATGTTGCAGGACACGGATGGCAACATGCCAGTGGCACCCCACTTTCCCCCCACAACTGTGACATTCCCGCATCGCTGGCGTTCAAGGGAATGCAGGCAGCCAGAGAAGGTAGTCACTCTGTCACAGCTTCCGCACTCTGATGGGAAATTCCGTCTGCAACAGCCTCGCCCAGCCGCCCCCCTCCGCACCCCCTCTCCCTCCCGCCCTCCAACCCTTTTGCCTGGAGAGCTGGCTGTATGGACTCACGTCCTTTGTGCTGATGACACTTAATTATTTCTTGCCATAACTTCTCTCTCACAGAAAACCTGACAGGACGTTAGAATTTAAAAACAAAAGCAATATTAAGGACTGAATGAGACATTTGTGCTGCCCACACACTGTTCTAATGTAGTGAAGAAACCTGCACCCCTCAAAGGGCTTAAGGAACTTTTTAAACTAGTCTTTGGTAAAACCACATGTGTATATTTATTCTAAATCAACCTAAACTTTTGAAATGTGCAATTGTTGAGATTTTGCAAAATCAATAAAGAAAAATACATATAGAAAAAAGTTATGCTACACCCTCTAATCAAATAAGGTGACCAAATAAGCCAATTTAATTCATCATTAGGAAACCAATCAATAATTGATTTGTTTGAGTGATCCTTTGTTTATTTTTAAGAGGTGACCTATTTTGTTGGAGAATATATGTATAACACAAGCAATATCTGAATTTAGCTTCTCCCGGTGTTCTGACTTAGTTCCAAATATGACAATGTTTATATTTTCTATTAGTTTGTAAATATGGACTCTGGATGGTGCATTTGTGTTTTCATTCCATGGGATACCCCCCTCCCCCAGTCCTCTCTATTTTTTCTTTCTTTTCGCAAAGGTGACTTTCTGGCAATGTCTTTGTCTCTGTTTGGTGGCGGGCTGCTCAGGCTCCTGGACCTGGACTTGCCATAAATTCTGTGTGTGCAGTGAAGGCTTCCACATCTCATGAAGGACGTTTTCTTTCTACAGCAGAGGATTCAAAAAACAGCCTCAACAAGCCAGTCTCCCATTCTGTATCCTACCTAATCCAACAACACACACGCCAAACATGCAAAGACAAGAGGGTGGAAAATATCTGAACAAGAAGGCTCTAAGGGAAGTCACTTAGAAACTTAACGTTTAATGTGAAACGCTTTGCAAAGACACTTAAAATGAACTTTATGTTAAGAAAACCACTGTGAAACTAAATTGTACTGTTATTGTTGGCTTACCTGTGTGTTCAGCAATCTCAGCCCAAAATTATGTTGTAATTTAAAGACAATGGAAAACTCTGCTCTAATGAATGTACAAATGGCTTGCTGTGAAGTTTACATTGCTGTACAGAAGCATGTTCACATGTAGGTAAACTGGTGGTGGTATTAGAAATACAAATCCTATTTAATTTTTAAATTTCCCTTTATTCATTTCTGGAGTTACAGGACACAGTTTAACTGATAAGTCTTTCTAGACCAATTTTAATGTTAATAATAGAGTTGTGGGGTGTATGTGTGTGTGAGCGTGTGATTAGGTGTTGTATTTTAAAACAACTGATTCTCCTGGGCAAAATTCTACAGTTTTTATCTCTTCTGTTGAGAAAGTTCGTCCTGTTTGGCAATATAGGCTTAAAAATACATTTTTAAAACATTGGTATGATCCATCTATTGGAAAATTAATATATTGCAAGTTTTTGGTATTCTGTGCAATAACTACAAGGGCACATCACTGGACGTGGGTGTGACAGATGCGTTCGTTAGGCGATTTCACCGTCTTCCTATCTGTGCCATGCACAGCCCATGTGGCAATCCAGCTCCCTCACATTGGTTTCGTGGCTTCATTTAAAACTCAGATGGCTAGATTAGCTAGGTTCTCAAGTCACTAGGATGTAAACAGTAAGCAGATTGCTGACCTACGAGTTACGTCTGAGAAGCTGCTCTCTTCAAGCAGCAGATATCATATGAGAGCTTTGAACTGCATTTATTTCTAAAGCAACCGAAATTCACTGCTACAAACAGAGGATTATAACTTCAGGAGAAGAATAAGCAGAAGGAGCAGATGAACTCTCAGGGCCATAGTCTTCCTTTGATCTTGTGAAACTCCTGTTGACATCTGGAGTTCCTAGTCTGGCGAGAAAATAGACTATAAACCTAATGAAACAAAAATACCAATCCAGTATCTTGGTGGAGACTTTAAAACCATACCATACAGGGACTCTTCTGCTGCCCAGCAAAAATGACATAAGGTACAAGATTAGTCCTTATCAGATGTTTTTAGGTGGCTATTCGTAGTCTTTAAAAAACTATCAATTGTTTGTATGGAAACATAGCTAAATGTTATTTTCTTTATCTAAATTAAGAAATCTCTTGTTATGCTATTTATAATTTTTTCTGGTTCTGTGTGTTTTAAAAATCTAATATTAATGATATCAAAGTCTTCTTGTTTTCTTTTCTTTTTCCCCCTCTAGGTCTTTTCTTAGTAACAGTGAATTCACATGAAATAAATTTAAAAAAACAACAGAAACCCCAAATACAATTTGCTATACAGAGCAATTATGGTTTAAAGCTACTTTTAAAAATAAGAGAAGGAAAATGGGATGGGATACGAGGTTGAGATTGTTGGACTTCTAAACATTATTATTATTGAGTAATGTCGACGCATTTCCTCTGTTTCTTAGGGGGCAAAGGTGTTTTTTAACTGGCAAGTGCGTTCTTCAGAGATTCTCCTGCACCCCGCCCGCCCGGAGAGGCGGCAGAGTGAACACCACGGGCTCTCTCCCAGCGGAGAGAGTTACCTGCGAGGGCGGGATGCAGTTGTACAACAGACACATTCTTATTTCTCTTGTTTTTCTCCTACTTTCGATGACACTCTTTTGAATATTGGGCTGAACTATAAATTAAAGAAAAACACGCTGGAAGGGATGTACAACCGAAGGCTGCATGTGTATATACAGTATGTCAAAAGCCTTTATTTTTATACTTCAAAATCTCTAAGTTAATAAAAAGTAATAATTACCATGTTATCTTTTATTTTTTATTTTCAAAATGCCTTAGTGACATAGCCTCATGGCAAAAATACCCCAAAGTCATAGTTAATAACAGGTGTCACCTAGAACATGCAGATATTTTGGGTGATTTTTAGCTACCGAAGTAGCATCATTTAAGGATGTGGATATAAAATTCTGTGCTTATATCAAGGCCAAGAAGATATTTTTTGAAGTGTGTGTTAGAGCAGGAATCTTCAGAAATGCTAAGAATGTCCTTCTATTTTGAAACGTTATTTTTCCCGAATAATACATCTTAACATTGCAAATAGACTTGATGCCTGAAGCTGGTACTTATAACTAGTAACCTGGAAATGTACTTTTACTTTAAATGTTCCTTTAAACATTTACTTTAAATGTTCCTTTTTCAGAATGGCATAGTAAGAGTAGTTAACAGAGGTATTTGGATGCAAAGGCAGACAGCACAAATGGCCCCAAAGAGTGGTTCCCACGCGTGACTCAACATGAGCACATTTCAGCAGCGAAACTGGTTTTCAAAGGGAACGATATGAAGGAAAGTAGTTCAATATCACTTCATGTTTTCTATCCATCATAAGAGACTTCAAATATCTAGATTTTAAAGTATGAGCTGCTTTAAACAACACGGCAAAATATAAAGTAGATTTTTAAAAGTAGAGCTGAGATGTGTATTATTACTAAAAAGAAAGATTTACATTTTAACATAAAAGTCAATATTTTTAAAAGGCCATTTTAGTGAACTTCAAAAATATTTTCATTGTGATTTTAAATACTTTTTATGGAAGATTTTAATTCTTATCAGAAATATTTTAATTTTGGCTTTTTTTTTTTTTTTTTTACTTTAAGCATTTCTTGGCCTCTTGGGAAAAAATAATCAAACAATGGATTTTCATTGTGTAATGATGTAGGTTAAACATAAGTCACAAAATTTATATTGCTTTTCTATGCTATTTTTCTATGCTATTTCTACGCTATTTTTCTATATTCAGTCTTCATACCTTATTGCTTTATATTATTTTTCTCCTTACAATTTTATGGTATAGCCATAACTACAGTCTCAAATTATGTAGAGATAATTTTTGAAGTATCAAAATAGGTTTTGTTCTTTAAATTGTCTTCCCCTTTATAATTGTATATAATTGTTATATAACTATAATTCATAATTGTGTCAGCTTAGCTGATTGATAGTCTCAAAGTGCTATCGAGCAAATATGAATTATCTCAAGGGGTAAAAACGCTTCATAGGCAATCACCAGTTCTCCTGAAGCCACGAATAGGTATATTCATAAACCAGCAGCATCACAGCACCACCTAGAAAAGAAAAGAGCTGGCTTTTATCACAAATCCTGTAAAACAGTGTTGTCTTTCCCAGAGAGTTTCCAAATCCATGAAGTCCCATGCAGCCTGTTGGGCCAGGGCTGTTCAGACTCATTGTTCTTGAGCTCTAACACATACATATAAAACTCTGTGGAAAATTCTCAGAGCAAACTCGAGACCATCTTGAGTCTCCAAATACATTTTTTCCCCATGAGTTTCTGTAACTTTCATCATTTCTCACCAGATTCTTTTTCAGGCACTTTTAATTTTTCAAAGTAAATAAATATAGACATTTAGTCATGTAAGGGCATGTGGCTTTCCTGGGAACAGAAGCCTTCAGATTCTTCACATGTAGGCAAAGAATTTATCTTTTTCAGTCCATAATTAACATTGTTGTAATTGCATTCAAGAAGAAAATCTAAGATGGTGCTTGACAAATGAATCTGGTTTTCTCTTACAGCTTTCAAATTGGATTGCAATGTGAAAAATAGCTTCTGAACATTAAAAAAAATATGAATTGCAAAACTAAGCTAGCTTTCAACCTCCTTTTGTTTTCATTCCTTTTATCTGCCTAGGACATATGTGTCACTTGAAGATTTGGTAATAGGGGTTGGGTGTCATAAGACCACCATTCGTCTTGAGAGAGAAAAGTTATATAACTGGCTGAAAAGAGACTTACTGTGTAATATGTCAAGAGGAATGTGATATAGGAATCACATTCCTATATGTGATTATAGGAATCAAGCCTGCTGAATACCTAGACATAAGGGGAGCATTTGTATGTGGGTGATTTTGTGTTCTATCTGATGCAGTAAATTGCACATGTTCTGTGTCCTTTAAGACAATCTCTATCCTTTCATGTCTGTCTGAAAAATATTACAGAGTCAAAATGTGGATAAATATCCTCAGCACAATAGAGAAGACTTGGCTGCATGAACAGAGGACTGACTTCTGATGGAAAGAAATAGAAGTTGATCTTGGTTTTAGTTATTTTGTACACACTGCCATATGCTTTAAAAAAAATCTACAGGCTGAACATGTTTGTGTAACCTTATACCAAAGATAATGATCTGCCCGTAATTTTCATTTTTAACCCATGAAGATGCTCTATTACACCCGTCTCACTGCCATAGCCCCCTTGGCACTCTGGCAAGCCAGGAGGGACACACTGCAGAGGATCATTAACATGTATGTAACTGCTGTGTTTGCTCTCAGTAACTATTCGCTACATAAGACAAGAACACACAGAATTGGGCTAGTTTCCAGCCTACCGATATTTAAAGTTTAAACCACAGACTTTGAGAGTCTTCTTTCACCGGAGGTACCTATCAGTAACTTCATAGAGCTACTAAGGCTGTTACAAAAGCAAGATGAGATGCTTCTCCAGAATGAAGGATGGAAAGTCCAAGTTCATCTTTTTTTTTTTTTTTTACTTTCTCTCTCTCTCTCCCTCTTAAATCTTATCCTTAACTCAAAAGTCTTACCTTTCTATCTACCTTTCTTTCCTTTGAAGTGGGTCAGACTTGCATGTTTGGATTGAGAGTGGAGGCCAGGTCTTTGAATGAGATTCCGTTATTCAGTGTTGTTTATTTTGGACAGTGCATTCACAACAGCCCTTTGCATTGGATATAACACCACAGCAACTCAGGACACCTCATGCAAAAACATTTTAAAGAGCTAACCAAACATTTGCAAGCCTCTAACAAAACTTGGGGGCAGATCATTTAAAGAGTTTTGGATTAAGTTTCTAGTCAATGACCACTGTAGTTAAACTCTCCAGGGTCTTCACCCTTTTCAGACCCATCGCCTCCTGAGAAAGATGGGTTAGGGTCAGTCCTCTGATTTTCCCTAATGCTAGGTCGACTAGCAGGTTTCTACTGTGTGGTGAAGGAAAAACATCACATACTTCCAGAGACAGTTGCACAAAATCACCAATATTCTCATCATTGGATTCTTTTATACACATGGGCCAATGACTAACAGAGGCATGTCTGAATCTCAAATGTGAAGCAAAATCTATGCTCAAATGCCTAGAAAAGTTGGGACGGATGGTTTGGGAATTGAGCAAGTGTTTTCTAAATAAAAGAAAGCATGAATTGTTTACCAGCTTCAACTTACAGACTGTTGTTCTATATCTCAGGTTGGCAGAAATGCTGGTTCACTGGGCTGAGATCTAAGGGTAAATGCACATGCACGGGAAGGTGGTAGGAAAGGAGGATATGAGTGTTACTGAAGAATGGGAAAGGGAGAGAGAGGAGTAGGGGAAGGTTCTAGGGAAGATTACCAGGATGTCTAAGTAGGTGAGTGTGGCCTGCTAAAAAAATATGTGTGGTCTAGTGTATACTTCCGTACTTATTCACAGCATTGTTTATAATCCAAGACTATTTGCCCAGGCAGTTGAGTCTGTAGCAGCTATTTTCTTATCTATTTACATTGAGGCAGCTGACTCTCCCTCAGGGAATGGCAGCCGGGTTTTTTTTTTTTTTTTTTTTTTTTTTTGGCGTCCTGAGGTAAGGCCCTGAGCCAGGAGCCTCCACCAGCATGCTGGGAAGGTGAGCACCAAGCTCCACCACTCCCCGGAGGTGACTGTGCAGACAAGTGGCTCTTGCTGTTCCTGGAGGCAAAGTCACCCTCCTTTCCTCTTTCTGAAATGGAGTTGAGGTAGGAGCAAGAATGAACTAGGAGCACCAAGAAAAGTTTTATTGGGCTGGTCTCTCACACACTGAAAATCCTCCCATCCAGTCAGACACCACCGTGTACATACCTGAGTGCTCACCCCAACTCCAACTGGCTGTGGATCCTTTCCTACTGACTCAAGCTGGCCTTTGGCTTCTATCAGCCTCCAGCAAGATCATAAATAGTACCTTATAAACACGGGCAGAACATTTCCAAAGGACACGACTTCAGTAGCTTGAATACTCACAGGCAACTTTATATCCTCAACATTTCTGTCTTTCACAGCAGGAGAAACTTTTATTGTGTTGCTGATAGACACCCATAAGAAAAAAAGAGCCACTAGAACAACAAAGAAGGAAGGGTATATAAGTAATAAAAACACCATTACCTGGTCCAAGCCTCATAATCTTGGGAAGCAGGCCTTTGTACAAAGCTAGAATCCTGTAAGTGAAAGGAAAAAAGCAACATTCTTATTCTGAAGTCAAAATGGAGTCGTACCTCAGCTCTACTGAGGTACTGACCCAGCATTTAAAAAAATCGTTTGAAATTATACACATCCTAAACTAGACAGTATCTGGGTAAACAGCCTCTGCAACAAATTGGATGAGGGGAAAGACTTCATTAATTCTTCATTACCCAAGCTATGCTGTTCTTGTCCAATCAGAAGTGTGGTTTCCATCAGCATGATGGTTTTTGCTTTCAAGACACGTCTTACTTTCAAGACAGCTATGTATAGGCACACACTGATTTTTGTCATTGAATTTAAAAGGCCACAGACTGAATTATCACATAAGGAAGTATGATTCAGTTTAGATCAAAATAATAAAATACTACTTGTTTACTTGAGAATAAGACTTAGGTGAGGAGGGATGAAGAGACAAAAGTTAAGACTTAAAAAAAGACTAGCAGAAAAAGGCACATACTTTAAATTTTTAAAAGAAAACTACTTTCACAGAATTTTCATGTTTAATTCTCCCAGGAGAATATAGTTAGGATAATTAGGTGACGTTTTAAGTACATTCACACTCAGAAGGCAATGATTCTCCTGCCCGTGTGTGTTAACGGGACATATGATATGCAATAGCATATTATGGAAGCTAGCAAATCAAAAGTGCATCTCAGCATTTTAAGACAAACATGCAACATATTGTGTGGTGGTGGTTCATGGTTCTTGATGGTGCAAGAACGTCTTGCCAACATGTCATTATTGTGTTGTCTCGCGGAGTTTGTCACCTATTCCCGAGAGCTTCTCAGACACACACCCAGTTTAAGAGGTCTTAATGGCTGTCATCAAAACGGAAGTACAATACGATTTGAACAATCCTTGATTCTTGCTCATTTATTAAAATAAGAATGTGTTACCCTTCTTCCTGATAGACTGTTGCCATTGTTTTAAAACAGGTTCTGTACTTGATCTCTCCAGGAACTGGCTGAGGCCCTTGAATCCTACTTTTGGCAACATCGAAAGGGATGTTAATGACTGAGGCTATTGTGCCTGAGAGAAGACCAATCCCAAATTTTCTCAAAAACTCCAAGATTGGATCCTAAAAGAAAAGAAGAATAAAATAACAGAAAGGGAAGTGGAAGCCCCTAAATCGGTTAAACACTACAAAGCGATATGCATGTAAGCAGAGCACCGCACTCCCGGCACCCTCCTGTTATTCCAGCGGAACGCATTAGGACTTCCTAGGCTGGAACTTGTTTTCTTGACAATCCCATTGGCTATGTTTTTACACATGGTCTAAATTGCTGAAGTACACATTTCCTCACACAGGATTTATAAACACAGTTCATAAAGAAAGACTGGTATGGCATATGGGGATGATTTGTATAATTGGGCTTCACAATGTACTTAGTATTACTGTATCAAAACAGGAGAAATCCAAGCACACTATTAGCTAATTGGCCAGAATATTTTACAAATGACAGCAACTTCCACCATGAAGCCTACTAAAATGCTCATTTGTGTGTGGACCCCCAAATGTTAAATTAAATCAAGGCTACTCTCGGTCTGCTTCTATTCCTCTCCAGGTTTTTTGCATTTATTTTCACGTGTAGCTGATCCACTGTACTGAGAAGTGCTAGCTTCCTGTTATTAACAAACCAACTTGGGGAGGCCGCAAAACAGCCTGTGACATTCTGTGCGTTATAAACAGTAGTAAGTCACTGGACTAATTGGCTGAAGAATTTACAACCTATTGTTCCTGAATCTTATTCTTCCTTCATGGCAAAGGAGGAAAAGGAGAGACACAGAGAGAGAGAGAGACAGGGAGAGGGAGGGTGGAGGAGGAAGAGAGAGAGGGAAAGGGGAAGGGGGGAGGGGAAGAAAGAGAGAGAGAAAGGTTAAGAGAGAGAGACACTTCTTTCCATTTAAATTTAGGTCCTTTACTTTGGTCTGATTTGATTTTCCACCCCTCCCTGCTCTGCTTTCCAACATCAAAGTATTTAATTAGGTCTTATGTAGGAGTCACTTTCCTTCAGCCTATTTTTGGGCCCAGTGAGCTCACATTATGTTTTGTTATAATGAATTTGCTGGGGAGTTCTCATTATGTTTGCAGCCTCAGTCTTGCCCCAAAGACAGGTCATCTCACATACCATAAGCTGCTAGAAGAGAACCCCACTTCCTCATCTGTCCCCTGCCCTCTCTTCTGGTCAATATTTCAGAAGTATCTTTACAGAGAAACAATCTAGGTTATGCCACACTACTATTTCATGTAGCAGGAGAACTAAAAGGGGAAAACATCTCAGCTTAATTAAAAAAAAATCAGGTCTGAGTATTGGATGCTTCTAGGTATACAGGAGAAGAAAACTTCTGAATGTTTTGAAATTTTCAACTGAATAAGAGCCAGATACCATCACAGAAACTCCTGTGTGGCTAAATATAAAAAAGCAAGAGGATCGGTAATAATTCTTGGATCCAGGCCATACAGGTGCTGAGTAGATTTAAAGGGATTTAAAAACCAACAGGGTGTTTCAACAGGAAAAACAATGCAGTGATTGCAGTGTGAGTGAGGTGTGCTTAAATAATCCCCGCACCCCCATTTTTTCTCTTTTACAAGGAGAGAAGAATGCCCCTATGTTGGCCTTCTCCATTATGGCACAGAGCAGAGCTGGCGTTCTGGAGGATGGGCAGACTTAGGACGTGCCCCGGTTGTCTGACCTTGCACAAGTCACCAAATCACAGTGTGTCAAAGGGATATTTTTAACACCTGCCTTACCTTTGAACTATATGATTTTTCTGAGAAATAAAAACACTAATAACAATGACAGTTCTATGGGTGTTGTACAGGCCTGGCAGAAAATGGGTAGTATTTTTATGAAGATTGTTTTCTAAAGACTGAAAGCACCCTATAATAAGACTTTCTCATGGTGTCTCTGTGATGCAGCCAAACTCTCTCCCTATTTCAACTGAGGACAAGAGCAAAAGGAATGGCTTGTATGCACAATGTCCTTCTGAAAAGTTCAGGGGAACTTGCCAAGCATGCAGCCTCTTCTATCTCCTGATGTATTTGCTGAGGATTAGAACTAAAGATGAAGGGTAAGCTAAGACACTCAGTCAAGGTCATGGTGCTTGAGACACTGTTGGAAACCAAAACCTAAGGTCTTCGAGCCATCGTAGTGTTCACTGGCTTTATGTGTTGACTCGGTGTGTTCTGTACATATCCCAGCACAATAGTAAGGTCCCATAGTAGTTCCCAAATCCAGCTGTGCATCAGAATCACCTGGGAGCTTTATAAAACATGGATGCCTGGGCCCCACCTGAGATACATGTTGGGTTTCCAGATCAGATTCACCTGGAAAAGTGCCTGAAAATTGTTGTAAAAGACCTTCAGTATTTCTGAAGCTGCTGGGCTGAGACCCATGTCTGGATTCAGTGGTTGTGATATTTCATTCAGGCAAAGCAGATGATCAGTTGCTCCTGCTCTGGGCATTCTAGGAAGGAGAAAATTCTTCTTGGGATGGTTGAGAGGTATCCCTCACCACCTGGTCTTGGGGCCTCTAGCCAGTCTCTTCCTCTGAGACCATGGTCTGCCTCAGGTAGCAACCTGGCCTGGGAGAGACCTCTCAGCTCACCTCAGCTTTCTTTGCTACTTTTTGTCAGTCATCCTCAAACAAATACAGCCCCTCAAATGCCTCTTGTCTTCATCCCCTCCATGCTACTCCCACTTCTCTCATTTTATTTCAGATTCCCAGCACCTTCTCCAGGTCTTGCTTTGTTCTTGCCTTCTACTATCTATTCCTCACCAAGATTCTCTTTTCATAAAAATAGATCTGTTTTGGGTATCTCTCTACTCAAAGACCCTCAGTCTTTCCCTACTTCATGGAGATGAAAGGCAAAGCTCCTTTGGTTCCTTTTCTATAATATGCTTCCAACTTATCTCTCTAGCAAGTTCTATATCTTTACTCTCAAACCCATACTACAGTTACACTGATTAGATCATAATACCACAAATTTATACTAAGCTTTTTTCTAACTCCATGCTTTTCCTCAAACTATCCGTATAGCCCAGAATGCCCTTCTTCATCATATTTACCTACAGCAGGGTCCAGCTGAAATCTCGTGTTCCCCAAGAGACTTATGGATCCTGGTCAAAATTAATTTCTCCCTTTCCTGTATGCCTGAAACACTGTCTGAACAATCACTGTTCTTTCTATGGCTCACTTTGTGCTTGTTTTATTTTTGCTCTATCCATCTTGCCTGTTGGATTGTGAGTCCACACAGCATAGAAGCCTCTTGTGTCATCTCTTGCACATAGTACAGAGTAGGTGCTAAATAAATGCTGATTGGCCTATCAATGTACTTATTTACTCTTTTCATTTTTATTTTTAACCTCACCTGAGGACATGCTTATTGATTTTAGAGAAAGAGGGAGAGAGAGGGAAACATTGATGTGAGAGAGAAAACATTTATTTTTGTAGACACTATGAGAATCAAGCTTAACCATTAATCACTATTTCTTGAGAATCAATGTCTTCTAACCTGGACATGAGTTCCTATTAGAATTTTATATTTCTGTCCTTCAGTCAGGAGGCATTAACTTGGGGACATGAGAAGGCGCTGGACATTTGCAAAACAGACTATTTCAGGACAAATGAATTGATATTCTCAGGTCACAGAGCCAGGTCTAGAGTTTGCTTGACTTTACTTCTCATTGACTCAGAGAAAGAACCATAATATAGCAGACTCACCAAATTTTAGCAAAATAAAGAAATAGGCACAGAGTAAGCTCTTGAAATATTATTCTTTGGGCTTCTTTTAAAAAAACCTCACACAAGGATATGTTTATTGATTTTAGAGAGGAAGTGGGGAGGTGCGGGGAGAGGGAGAGAGAGAAACATCTATGTGAAAGAGAAACATTGAATGGTTGCCTCCTGTGTGCCCCAACCAGGGGTTGAACCTACAACTTAGCTATGTGCCCTGACGGGATTAAACCTTCAACACTTTGGTGTATAGGATGATACTCCAACCAACTGAGCCATCCAGCAAGGGATGGGCTCTTCTTTTTTTATATTTCTTGATCTTTCCCCTAGCAGGGAGAGGCATCCACTTGCCTCAAGAATGAGGACTGTTGGACTTATGGCCAAGATGGAGGCATAGGTAGATATGCTATGCCTCCTCACATAACAAAAAGAAGGACAACAACAAATTTAAAAACAAAACAACCAGAACGACCAGCAAATCGAACTCTATGGAAGTCTGACAACTAAGGCATTAAAGAAGAAACATTCATCTAGACTGGTAGGAGGGGTGGAGAAAGGCAGCCAGGGTGGAGAGGACTTGTGGCAAGGCAGTGGCTGGAGGAGTGGGTGGTTCCACATTTGCATGCTTATAAACCAGGAGGAACAACTGGGGATCGAGACAGACCGCACAACCCAGGGTTCCAGTGTGTGGAAATAAAGCTTCAAACCTCTGACTGAAAACATCTGTGGGGGTTGAGGTGTCAGGATATACTCCCAGCCTCACAGGAGAGTTTGTTGGAGAAACTGTGGGATCCTAGAACATACACAAAACCACCCACCCAAGAATCAGCACCAGAAGGGCCCAATTTGTTTGTGGGTAGCAGTGGAAGTGACTGAAAGCCAGAAGAGAGCTGACCAAGAGACATTGTTCCCTCTCAGACCCTTCCCCCACAGACAGTTGCCACATCGCAGAGATGTGGGTTGCCCCACTCTGACGAACAGCTTAGGCTCTGCCCCTTACTACATAACAGGCATGCTGAGACAAAAAAAAAAAAAAGGCCCAAATGAAAGAACAGATCAAAGCTCCAGAAAAAATACAACTAAGTAATGAAGAGATAGCCAACCTATCAGAGGCACAGTTCAAAACACTGGTAATCAGGATGCTCATAGAATAGGTTGAGTATGATTGCAAAATAGAGGAAAAAGTGAAGCCTATGAAAAGTGAAATAAAGGAAAATATAGAGGGAATCAACAGTGAAGGGGAGGAAACTGGGACTCAAATCAAAGATTTGGAACAGAAGGAAGCAATAAATATTCAACCAAAACAGAATGAAGAAACAAGAATTCAAAAAAATGAGGAGAGGCTTAGGAACTTCCAGGACAACTTTAAACGTTCCAACATCTGAATCATAGGGGTGCCAGAAGGAAAAGGGGAAGAGCAAGAAATTGAAAACTTATTTGAAATCATAATGAAGGAGAACTTCTCTAATCTAGCAAAGGAAATAGATTTCCAGGAAATCCAGGAAGCTCAGAAAGTCCCAAAGAAGTTGGACTCAAGGAAGCACACACCAAGGCACATCATAATTACATTAGCCAAGATTAAAGATAAGGAGAGAATCTTAAAAGCTGCAAGAGAAAAGGAGACAGTTACCTACAAAGGAGTTCCCATAAGGTTATCAGCTGATTTCTCAAAAGAAACCTTTCAGGCAAGAAGGGGCTAGAAAGGAGTATTTGAAGTTATGAAAAGCAAGGACCTAAATCCAAGATTACTCTATCCAGCAAAGCTTTCATTTAGAATGGAAGGACAGATAAAGTGCTTCCAAGATAAGGTCAAGTTGAAGGAGTTCATCATCACCAGGCCCTTATTATATGAAATGTTAAAGGGACTTATCTAAGGAAAAGAAGATAAAAACTATGAATGGCAAAATAACAACACACTCACAACTATCAACAACTGAACTAAAAACAAAAACAAACTAAGCAAACAACTAGAACAGGAACAGAACCACAGAAATAGAGATCACATGGAGGGTTATCAGCGGGGAGGTGGAATGGGAAATGGGGAAAAAAGGTACAAGGAATAAGTAGCATAAATGGTAGGTACAAAATAGACAGGGGGAGGTTAAGAATAGTATAGGAAATGAAGAAGCTCAAGAACTTATATGTATGATCCATGGATATGAACTAAGGTGGGGGGAATGTGGGTGGGGTGGGGTGTTCAGGATGGAGGGGAATGGGATAGCTGTAATAGCATAATTAATGAAATATATTAAAAAAGCAAATACATAAAAATTTTTACAAGAATGAGGGTTTTTGTAGCAGAACTACAAAGAGAGAGAAAAAGGTAATATTTAGTGTTTTTGGTTTTTTGAATTAGATTCTTCCATGTAGTACATCAGTTAATTTTTATAATCTTTGAGGTAAGAACTATTACTATTATTCTTATTTTACAGATGATTGTACTTAACCTAAGGGTTAAGTACAAGGAGGGAATTTTTGTTGTATTCAAGTGAACCCAAGTTCTGCCTTAGGGCATAGTTTTTCTACTGATACTTCTAGGGTTTGGGGGGGTGGGCCAGTGGAGAAGGTGTCCAAGAACCTCCTGAAATTATAAGCAGTGCATATGTGGGCTTTTCTGGAGAGTGTGTCTATAGATTTTATCAGGCTCATAAAATTTAAAAACAATTTCATGAAACCATTCCCCTTCCAATAAATTTAAAAAGTAAGGTAAGGGCAGTGCAGGGTTGAAAATATGGGGACTGAAAGTAGGAAGTCCTCTTTTTGCAGGGGTTGTCTGACAATTCACTTAGTGGAAAGATTTCTGCACATGTTCTGCTCTGGAATCAGGTTACTCATACTTCAACTCTATCTATGATGTCAGTGGTTCTCATGGTGTGGTCCCCAAAATGCCACCATCAGTATCATGTGGGAACTCATTAAAAATGAAAACTGGGGTTCTACCACAGGCCTACTGAATCCAAAACTCGGGGAGTAAAGCCCAGCAGACTGTGTAAACAGTCTTCCAAATTATTCTGATGGGTCCTAAAGTCTGAGAACCACTGCTGAACTGAAATTATGGTCTGTCTCTTTGGATCGTTGGGCTCAATAAGTGATGCTTTAAGTGGCTTTGGATGTTCTGGGAAGCATTTTAAAGATTTCTTTGGTGGAAGCAGAGCTTTGTTTCCTTAAGGCTGCAGAACTAAAGGCAATGCTGTTAACTGTTTAACCTCTTCTACTCCCAGCTCAGTCCAATGTAAGAATGTACATCTGTGAGGTAGTTGGGTCTCAGGGATACTTATCACATAGTCCTAATGGGTCATTCTGTACTGGCTACCAGTAAATCACTCCAGCATTACTATCAATAACCATAGAAACAAACAACAAAAAAAATAATAGCAAAATAAATAGAGCCAACAAAATAACATACAGGTAATATTTGTATTATTTTCATCATGAGAAATAATGGTACTACGAATAATAGTTACTACAAGATACAATGTTATATGCAAAAAATATACAAAACGTATATTATGTCAAGAACCTGATGAATCAGATGTGTAACAGCATTGTACAGACAAAGATATGAAACTTAAAGAGTTAAGTCAGTTGTCCAAGACCATACTAGTTACAGAAGTGGAGTCTGGATTTGAATTCAGATTCTTCTGACTCCCAATCATATGTGCATGATCATTACATCATTTACTTCTCACCTGTAATTCATTTGTTGGGTATTCATCCAATAGATATTTATCTTTATATGCCTTGTCCTACACTGGGTGTTAGAGTTGAGTGTGAAGGTAAATGGTCCAGAAAGGGGGTGGAGTGTGTGTATAATTAAGTATCACAGTACAGTGTGTTGAATACTACAGTAGAAGAATGAATAAAGTGCAGGGGGAATCATGCAGTAGGGAGAAGAAAGTTACTCCTGGGCTTTCACTGTCAATGTCCTGTGAGAAATTACCTAGCTTCTGCTCCTTAAAAACTTAGTTACTTGTTGGGTGCTTAGGAAGTCAACAGAAGACATCTCATTATTACAAGTCACCATGCATTAGCTGAATAGCTGGCCCTCTGGCTTGAGAATCATATTGCCTGGAACATCATTTTCCCTTTTCCATTAGTTTATTTTAAAAACTGGAAAAAGATGATGACAATGATGATAATGCTAAGACACCTACTATGTGCAAGGTGCTGTGTTAAGTACTTTCTATATGTTGAAGCCTCACAGCATCCCTATAGCAGATGGGATAACTGAGGGTTACAGAAATTTCCTACCTTCAAGGGGATATAGTTTTGAATTAGTCAAAAAAGAGCCAAGACTCTATTATTTAGAAGTGAAGAAGCCAAAACATCGAGGAGCCCTTAGACTGTCAGGTATCAACCAGTAGAATTAGAGACACATGTTTGCCTCTCAGGACTTCGGTCTAATTCAGCATCCAAGATCACCTCTCAGTCCAAGTGGTAGAAAATAAAATCCTAGAATCACAATATTGGAAGTGAACTCAGAATGTCAACTAACCTAAAGAGTGACATCAGTAAGAAGCCTTGAACCCTCTTCCCTCCCACAAATACACTGATTCAATAACAATTTGTGAACAAATTCTCTGTGTGAGACATCTAAAAATTATTTGAAAGTTTCCTGCACCCTGTGTGAACACAAGACTAGACTCATGGAAGCCAGTAGGGAGATTCCAGAGTTCCTACCCCTAGTGTAGTGCCATACAATCAGGAGGACTTCCCAGCTGTCAGCTTCTCCCAGGGGACGGAAGAATTCGTTTGCGTGCCCAGCACCCCAACTTTTCTGAGGAGAGCTCCCAAAGGACTGGCTTTTGTATTGCCAGGCTTGGAGCTCTGGTGGGTTCTGTGCAGTCTAGTCACCTGACATAGAATAGAGATGACAACATGGGCTGGTAGATGCCATAGATCCTTTTCACTTCTCAACATGAGTAAGTGGGGAAAAAAATCCCAGCTCTCAGCTTCCCTTTGGGAGTCAGAGAGTTGATCTTTGCACTCAACACTCCAACTCCTCTGGGTTTTCCCAAAACACTGGCATTTTTCTTTCCATGTTTGGAGTCCTGATGGGTCCCTGTAGTCTAGCCCCCTGGGGGAGAACTGAGATGGAGGTGTGGACTGGTAGATATCATAGCTGTCCACTTGCTCAGCACAGAGTGACCAGACAAAACAATAGCTTCCTGTTTCTCTCTGGGGATGAAAAGACTTGGTGCAGGACTCCAGAATCCTTTAGTCTGACTGAACTGTAGCAGTCTTCTCTTATATGAAGCCTGTCCATGAAGACAGAAAAAGGTGCCTGCCTTTTGTAATACACAAATACTAAGACAGAAAGTGAGATAAGACCAAGAATAGCCAAATTAATCCTGAGACAAAAAAATATAGCTGGAGGTATCACACTTCCTGATTTCAAAATATCTTACAAAGCTACAGTAATCAAAGCAGTATAATATTGGCACAAAGACAGATATATAGACCAATGTAACTGAATAGTAAGCCCAGAAATAAATCCAAGCACATATGGTCAACTCATCTTCAACAAGGGTACCAAGAATACAAAATGGGCAAAGGAGAGTCTTCAACAAATGGAGCTGGAAAAACTGAATATCCACATGCAAAGGAATGAAATTAAACCCTCATCTTAGACCATACACAAAAATTAATTAGAAATGATCCAAGTACTTAAATATAAGACCTGAAACTACAAAAGTCTCAGAAGAAAATGTATGGGAAAAGCTTCATGACATTGGTCTTGACAATGATTTCATGAATGTGATAGCAAAAGCATAGGCAACAAAAACACAAATAGACAAGCTTCTGAATAGCAAAAGAAGCAAAGGAGTAAAAAGGCAACCTGTGGAATGGGAAAAATATTTGCATGCCATATATCTGATAAGGCATTAATATATAAAATATATAAGGAACTCCCATAACTCAATACCAAGAAAACAAATAACATGATTTAAAAATGGGCAAATGGCTTGACTAGATATTTCTCCCAAGAAGACATACAAATGGCCAACATGTATTTGAAAAAATGCTCACTACTAATCATGTGGGAAATGTAAGTCACACCACAGTGAGATATCATTTCATCTCTCTGAGAACGGCTATTATTAAAAAAAGAAGGACAGCAAGTGTTGGCAAGGGTATGGAGAAATTGGAACCCTGTATACCATTAGTCGGAATGGAAAATGATGTAGCCTCTATGAAAAACAGTATGAATTTTCTCAAAAATTAAAAACAGAACTATTATGTGATCTAGCAATCCCACTTCTCAGTATTTATCCAAAAGAATTGAAATCAGAATCTCAAAAAGATATTAGCAACTCCTATGTTCACTGCAGCACTGTTCACAATAACCAAGATGTGGAAACAACCTCAATGATCAAGAAAATGTGGTATGTACACACAATAGAACACTATTCACCTTTAAAAAGAAGAAAATTCTGCAATATGTGACAATATGGATGAACCTTGAGGACACTATATTGAGTGAAATAAGCAAGTAAGAGAAACAAATCCTGCATAATTCCACTTATATGAGGTACCTACAGTAGTAAAATTCACGGAGTCAAAGAGTGGAATGGGCTGCCAGGGGTTGAGGACGGGGAAATGGGGAGTTAGTTACTAATCAGTTGGCATGAAGATTCATCTCAGCGTGATGAGTAAGCTCTAGTAACCCTGTACCAATAGTCAACAATAAAGTACACTTAAGAATTTGCTGAGCCCTGGCTAGTGTGGTTCAGTGGACTGAGTGCTGGCCTGCAAACCGAAGTGTCGCTGGTTTGATTCCCAGTCAGGGCACATGCCTGGGTTGCAGGCCAGGTCCCCAGTGGTGGGGTGTGCGAGAAGCAACCACACACTGATGTTTCTCTCCCTCTCTTTGTCCTTCCCTTCCCCTCTCTTAAAAAATAAATAAATAAAATCTTTAAAAAAAATTAAGAGGAGAAAAGCACACACATTTAAATAAAAGAATTTGTTGAGAGATCTCATGTTAAGTGTTTTTAACTATAATAAAATAAAATAATTTAAAACATTGATGGAAAAAGAATGTCATCTAGCCCACGCAAAATATTTAAGATGGATCATATCTTAATTATGTAAATAGATATTAATGTTGATGAAAAACTATATTTATTAAAAATTTCCAACTCACTACCATAATTTACTCCAACTGCTATCAATAAAAAAACTTTCTTTTTTCCTAACCCACATTCCTCATGCATAAGCATAAACTATTTTACTCTAATTTTTTTGCTCAATTGCAAAGGCAATCAACTGTCACCATTCTTGATGTAATCCATCATGTTTTAAAAACCATTATTAAAATAACTTTTTCTTCCTCATGCTTAAAAAACACAGCTCCTTTCAAATATTTATGTATAAGTATGTGTTATTTCCTCATCTACAGATGAGTTTTGTTATTTTCTTTCTTTTCTTTTTAAAGATTTTATTTACTTTTTATATAGAGGGGAAAGTGAGAAGAAAAAGAGGGAAAGAAACATTGATATGCAAGAGAAACATGGATTGGTTGCCTCTTGCATGCCCCCAACTGGGGATCTGGCCTGCACCCAGGCATGTGTCCTGACCAGGAATCGAATGGTGACCTTTCAGTTTGCAGGCTGGTGCTCAACCCATGGAGCCATACCAACCGGGGTTGTTATTTTCTTCTAAATATTTTCCAGTTTTTCTCATAAAATATAACTAAGCTAGAGCTGAGTAGCCTGAAATGTTACATGCATTGATAGCAATACAAAATCCAATATTCATAGTTAAAAAAATTGGTAATTCCCCTGCAAACATTTTAAGGTTGAGGTTACCATTCCACTTTACAAATGAGAAAACTGAGACAGAGAGAAGGCATAACTTGCCAAAGACAATGGCTAACTGATAAATACCAGAATTGGGAATTAATAGAATTCTCTGGCTGTTTCCCACACTGTGATCTTTTCATGAATGTGGACCTGAAAAGATGTATTTACCAGCCTCTCTTCAGGATGATTGATGAGTTTCCCTGACAGGACATATTATTTAGACACTCCCTAAAGCTTAACAAGAAATTAGTAAGTGATCCTAAAACATTGGCGGCCATGATGTTCCACAACTTCTAAAAAGTCAGCGCAAGGCACCAAGTCATCAGAAATGAGACCATATGACTCAAAATAATTAACAATCAACATAGTACATATTTGTAACTAATTTAACCATCTAATCCAACTATATATCTAAATAGCTAAAGGCAGCAACAGTAATTTAAGGCAGTGGCACTTAAGGAGTTAATATGCAGAGGGGTAACATGTCTTCATCCAAAAAAGTATATGCCTCCCTTTTTACCTTCCCTGGCATGGGCTTTGATGCCTCGCTTAGTGACTGGCCAGCTGGCTGCTAGCTAGATAAACAGAGAACATTTGCCCATCTTACAGGCCTTTGTGATTAGGGTCTGGCATCTTTAAGAAGACATTCCACACAGAGAAATGCCAGAAGGAGGGGGTTAGGCAGATGAGGGAAGTAGGAATTATTAGCTAGTGAGGACCAGGGGTGTGAGGGAGACGGGCCAGGAAGCCTGATGTTCCCTGCAAGGCAAGACTGAGCAGAGTTCAGTTAAAGGAGATCAGCATGAACATGCACATTAATGTGAAGTCTTCAAATCTTCCTGCCTCATGTCAGCCCAAATCACGTCGCCTCTGCTCTCTGCAACTCACTTACCCTTAAAGTTTTTCTGGTACCACACCAAATCTGACATCCTCTCTCTGTTAGCTGTAAGTCATTTTTACAGAGTTCCTAAAGCCTGAACCAAGTCATTAAACGCCGGTAACACAGAAAACCTTAAAATGAGCACATGGAGAGAAATGTTCTCTGTTCAGGATCGGCCTTGGATGATCCTAGAGAGGATGTAATGTTGCTCATCAAAAATTGCTAAAATAGATTTGCCATTTGAAGAACTAAAATTATCATTCATAAGTGGCTGAGAAGCACTGCATAAAATGCTTTGGATAAGCAAATTAAAGACAGTATGTTGGTCCTTCGAGGAGCCACATGACTTTCAGGCTATCACAAACATTTCATTGCAGAACTCTTCCACTCTTCCCCCTCTTCCCTGAGTGGGTGAGTAAATTGTTTGATGATGATACTGGCATGACCATAACAGTACGGTTCAAAAGGAATTGAACATTTTAATACCTCTGTTACTCAGTAATTAGATTATATATAAACATGTGATCAAAATCCATTTTAATAGGCTTTATTGCAGTTATTTCCACAATATTAAAAATGGTCAGTTTGTGCTAATGGAACACATTCATTCTATACTTAAATTCACTCCGCCCCCTTTACAGTACATCACAGTCACAGGTAGGGGTGGTTATGATGCAGCTCTTCATTTCCTCAAGACTGTAAGCAAGAGGTGCCATAAACATGAAGTTTGTGATATACGAAGAAACTGCAGAAAACCCATTCTGGGAATACACTTTTGAAAGTCTCATTTCCTTTTTGAATCACCCTTGATTTCAGAAAATCACTTGTAAAATTCCCCCATATTATCCTGATTAGTAAGACATCAAATTAATGAAGCACTGAATAGAGGATGGCGGGGGGAGTATAGCTGGAGAACCCTCATCTGGCGAAATGAAACGGTTTTGTGACAAATGCGTCCACATGGCAACTGGGTGAAGATGTGGAAGGCCTGCTTATTGGCTCTGCTGATGACAAAGGCTGGGAGGGGAAGCTGGAATGATAGATGAGCGACTCAAAATCAACTAACAATTATCACAGGCTCCAGCACTGGACTGGTGCCACTGGATTAAATTTAAGTTCAAGATGAGAGAATCTTGACTTGACTGCTGTTCACATAATCTGGGATTTTAATTGACCATAAAGATTCATACCTGCCAACAGCTTCATGTAAAAGCAACACCCATTCTAACCCTGTCCAAGACCCTGACAAATCCCCCAAGAATTCACCTCTGTCCAATCTTTGGCTGCATTAAGAAAAGGGTGTGTTCAGATCACAGGAAGGGTTGATCCTAGTGTACTCTGAATTGATCAACTTACAACAAAGCACTGTGTTTAGTTCTAACATTGACACTGACAAATCTGGTGCATGTATAGTGGGAGAGGCAGAGTATACAGAGAACCAGAAACAACATCATTTTTGAAAAGAGGGTGAGAAACTGTGAATATATTCTGAAGAAGGAAGGACTCAAAGGCTCACGCACACATACAGTTAAAGAACTATAGTACAAAGTATGGGCTCTGGCATCAGATTGCCTGGGTTCAAATGCTGACAGGATCTTTGGGAGGGGACACCACACTCTTGACACTCTTTGTGAAGACTCCTTCAAAGCCACTTAAAGGGCTGGGCCATGCCATATTCATATTAGTATGTATACTGGGCCTGACACATCACAGGTGTTTAACGAATCCTTTATCTGTCCATTATAAAGACATACTACACAAAGAATCAAGGTCTCAGAAGCAATTACAAAGGAGGTAAATGCACGCACTGGTTAAGCACCTAGTAACAACCACAAGGCAAATAATACCCACTCGCCACTGTCTGCCCCACAGCCATCATGAAAATGATGTGGTGTGTTGAAAGCATTGTTGTCTCCTGGTAACTGAACAAGGAGGTAGTTTGAGTGAAAGTGAAGTGCCTTCATTTTAAAAGAAGAAATTTGCATTTTTGATATGAGTTTTAGCGGGTCCAAATCAACTAGGAGTAGCATCAGCTGTCAGTATATACCTTTCATTTTCTCTAATCTTGGTTCTCTTTTGGTTTTTGTTCATAAACTTTGAGAAAAGCATTTCTCCCCAATGTCATGATATCATGCTGTTTGTCTCCCAATGAAAATACTTATATTTGAAGCTTGAGGAAAAAATACATTTGTTTCCACTTCACAGCTATCAGAAGAATCTATTATAGTGTTTGTTTTTTCTTCATGTGAGATAATCTGGGGAAATGCTAGCTCCTCACTCCACGGAAGGTCACCAACTAAAATGAGATGGTTTAATTGATAACCATTTTTTTTAAGGAATGTGGAGTATTCCCAAGATCCTATCCTTGCAGGGCTCTGGGCTTTGGAATGAAATCAAAGTGTTGTTAAAAGCTCAGCATCTAAATGTAGCCACTCAGAAAATAGCCATGAAAATTCCTTCCCCCTCCAGCTATCTGTTCTTTAAAGTGTTGGGAAATGTAAAATAATTTTAAGGGTCTTACTCACTTAGCTCAAATTATAAAATACATACAATGTCAAAATGGGTTGGGTTTAAGCGTAACATTTCTCATGTGATTATTTCACATATATTATATATATATATATGTATACATATATATACATACAACTGTGTCTCTCTTATCAATGTTATATATATGTGTATATATATTTTATTTACATGGGTAGATAATACCTTCCGAGGGTCAACTATATCACTGAGTATTGTCATACAAAATGCAGGAAAGTATTACTATATTTCCTTGGGAACCCAGTAGGATTTTTCTGTTTTGGTGTGTTTTACTTATTCCTTGCCTCAATAAAGGCACTGACCTCAAGGAAAACTAACAAACCAGGTTCCCAAAACAAAATCCTAATGGTTGAGAAGTCAGGGCAAAGACACACTGAGACGCTTTGATATGGAGGTAGGCAGATGATCAAGAAGTCTTTGAACTAAGTTATTTCATGAGATTCTACTTCTAGACTTTTATAAATGAAACTTTCCCATGCCCACTTAGTTCCACTTATGTAATATGTTTGTTTGACATGACCCTTCAATTAAATCCATTAAAGGGGAGTCAACTGCCTTACTAGTACTTGCCTAAAACATTCTGGTGCAGTTACCTTCTGCAGCTGCCACTGCCTCATTTCCCCCACGATTCACCCATATCCTTATCTTCTCCCAGCTTCCCCAGGCCTCTTTCTGCTTAAGGGGTGTCACACATCCACTTGTCCTCTTCATCTCGGCCTGGTTAATCCTCGTCCTTGAGCCCCAGGCTGAACATTGCCCTGCCCTTCCATAGGTCTAGATTAGGACCCTTGCTTAGAAACTCCTACAGCTTGATCTCTGTCTTTCACGGCACTAGGCATGATTGCCACGAGAGTTTCCTGTGTGGTGACTTGTCTATTATTGCCTCCTCCACTAGAATGTAAATCCCATGAAGGCAGAGGCAGTGCTGACACTTAGCCAGTTGGTGCTTGGAACATGGTAGATGTGCCACAAATACTTTTGGAATGAATGAACAGACAGAACCCACTGAGAATGTAAAGCTACTTGCACCTCATTTCCATCCACTTGGAAAATTTTGACCTAAAGTTTATTTAAGAAAGTGTCTGAACCCCAGCACTCCTCCTCTCTGCCCCCTCCATGTCCCTCCTTCACAACACACATACCCCAAGGCGTCTGTGAAAACTGCTGATGAAGGACACCGCTTTTCACTGCAGGGTCTTGTCACATATCCTGAAATTTTATAGATAATATATACTTGCAGTTTTAGCCCACTGGTCACCATAAAGGAGAGCTGTTCTTAATGAAACTGTAATGCTTTTGCCCTTCCCATTACCAGATGACTGGTAAGACCAATAATCGAGTAAAAGAAGATCAGAAAAATACATGGTCATAAATTAAAACCTACTATAATCTAATTCTACTGAGATTCTTCTTTTCAAAATACAAGCAGCTCTGTCTACAGTCTTAGCCTGAACCCAAATGGGTATTTTTCATTCAGCTTGGTGCACACCTTAGGGAAGGATATAACTCTAAATTATAAAACTAACACATTTCCACATTTCTTATAAACTGAAGTGGGCCAGCACCACCCTCAGGCTTTCTACAGAATTTACAGAACAAAGAAATATTTTAAAAATCAAAAGAGAAAGAAAAACATTTGCATTTCTAAAAGGCAATCTTTTATAAATATTACCTCAGGAGAAAATAAAATATTTTTGACTTAATGCTGTCTGTAGTAAAATGACCACAGGGACAGGTCTAAATGTTTTATTAAGTAAAAAAGATTGAACATGTGAAAAATTGTTCTCTCTTAGAGTATTTCTAATCCACACATGAAATTTCTATCATGGAGAAATGCAACACAAAAAGGTCTATAGTTTTGGCAAAATAACCTACAAACATGCTTAATTAGGATGCACACTAACACACAGTTTATATTGTTGACAGTCATGAGCTGTAGATAGTGATTTCTACCACCACCACTGCCACTGCCACTTCTACTATTTTACTTATGGAAACATGAAAACCAGTAAATGCAGAACTAGAGGACAAAGTTATTAAAGACATGCAACATTTTAATCTCACAATTCTCATTTGTGTGTCAATGTCACAAATATTATGCTCCAAATATGTCCAACTTGGAAGGGGAATGAAAGAAATTATTTTTTTGGATGAAATCTTACTCTCATGGATATTTGAAAAAGATGTCAACATTTAAGTCACTCGATATCTGTTTCTAGTAGGCTTTGGGAAGTGATGGCCTCTTTCTGGGGGAAAAGGATCAATTCTTTATACTGACGTTTCATTCCATTTATTGCAAGATGTAATCGACACCTCCATTAAATGAATTCCATGGCCAGTTAATACCCATAGCAGTCTTTCTCTGTTGTAGCCACTTACTCTCCATTTAGTAGGAGCAGCTAGATCCCAAAAGTAAATCTGAGAGAATATAACACAGGTCACAGTTTCAAGCTCTTAATTTCCAGGTTTTCCAGGACTGTGTCTTATAATTCTGTGTTTTTATGGATTATAGACTAAGGACTGAATGAGGCACAAGTGAAATTTGGTTATATTATCTGAATATTCTAATTATTTCACTTATTTAAATTTTAGTAACCACTTTAAGAGAGAAGTATGTGTAACAAAATACAAGGTAAAATGTAAAGTTAAAGCATTACATGGTTCAGTGGGAAGAGTTCTGGCCTCCATTTCTTTCCCTCCTTTGGTTATATGACCTCAGACAAATTACTTCAGTCACTTTCAGCTCTGGGCTTTAACTAACCATTTGGTTCCCTTATCTGGAAATGATAGTTACTATAATGAGAGTCAGGCAAAATCAAGGAAGTCTATAAAAATGGTTTTAATAGTATGAAGTAGCACAGAAGGTCAAGATATTTCTGTGATAACTTGAAAAGTATATCTATGAGAGATCACCCATCAGAAGAGTTAAAGTTAAAAACTTTAGGGGTGGGGACTTCTGGTCCAGGTGAAGCCATAGACACACTTCGCCTCCTCTCTCAACCACGAAAAGAATTACAACTAAATCTCAAAACAAACAACACCCAGAAGTGTCAAAAAATACTGAACTGCGTGTGTGGAATCTGACAACCAAAGATTTAAAGAAGCCACATTCATCCAGATGGGTAGGAGGGGTGGAGAGGCAGAGACTGGTGGAGAGGCATGGTATGGCATGGAGAGGCCATGGCAGTGGCAGAACAGGCACAAGTGATCCCTAATTCATGTGTGGTTGATAAAAATTGGGAGTGATACCTTAGGAGGAGTGATACCAGCCCCAGGCCAGAATGCACAGCCCAGGGTTCCAGTGACGGGAAGATAAATCCCCATAACTTCTGGCTGTAAAAACCAGTGGGTGTTGGGGTGGCAAAAAGAACTGGTGGGTTTTCAGGAAACTCTGCTTAAAGGGCCCGCTCGGTCTTAAATTGTATGCAAAACCACCCACTCTGGGATTCAACACCAGGGCAACAGCTAAAAGGGAGCCAGTCCACATATGGGGAGTGAGTAAAGTGACTGGAAATGAGGTGAATGCCAGGCAAACCTCCAGAGGCCAGGCAGCAGCACAGTCCTCTCCCTGAGCCCTCCCCCAACACAGAGCCACAAAGCTGTGAAGTGCATTGCCCCCCACTGGCGATTACCTAAGGCTCTGCCCCACACAATTTACAGGTGCCTTTTGGACAATAGGCCATGCTACTAAGACAAGGAGTCAAAGCAGCTGTACCTAATATGCAGAAACAGACACAGGGAGGCTGTCAAATTGAGGAGACAAAGAAATATGGCTCAAATGAAAGAACAGAAAAAAAAAAAACAGAAAAAGAACTAAACAAAATGGAGACAGCCAACCTATCAGATGCAGAGTTCAAAACATTGGTAATCAGGACACTCAAAGAATTCCTTGAGTATGGCAACAACATAAAGGAAGAAATGAAGATTATACTAAGTGAAATAAAGAAAAATCTACAGGGAACCAATGGTGAAGGGATCGAAGCCAGGATTCAAATCAATGACTTGGAACATAAGGAAGAAATAAACTTTCAACCAGAAAAGAAAGAAGAAATAAGAATTCAAAAATATGAAGTTTGTCTAAGGAGCCTCTGGGACATCTTCAATTGTGCCAACATCCAAATCTCAGGGATACCAGAATAAAAAGAGTTAGAACTAGAAATTGAAAACTTATTTTAAAAAATAATGAAAGAAAAATTCCCTAATTTGGTGAAGAAAATAGACATGTAAGTCCAGAAAGCACAGAATCCCAAACAAGTTGGACCCAAAGAGGACCACACCAAGATACACCATAATTAAAATGCCAAAGGTCAGGTCCAGCTCACTCACAGGTTGGCCTCCTGTGCTTTCCTTTGCAAATGGGCTCCATTTCCTGGCGTCCCCCTTCCTGCCACCTGTGATTGCATGTGAGGCTTGCACCAGTCCACAAGTAAGAGCATGGCAGCCGTCCTCTCCAGTGGCTTGCTCGTGGCTACCCATGACTACTGCCAGCACTGCCTGTCCTCCACTTCCTGTAACAGCTCCTGCAGAAGTGCTGAGTGTCATGCAGAAGCCATCCCCCACAAACCTGGTCTCCCCAAAGCTGACCCAGGTCACTGGTGGGCAAGCTTCTTTTTCAGGAATTCCACTCTTCCATTAGTGGCCACCATGTTGGAATCCCCAGAGTACTCGAAATCTCCCCAGGTCTCCAGAGGAGTGATCACCTATGACCTGGCTCAGGAAGCCACAAAGAAGCCACCTGGCAGCCAGCCCAGCAAAGTCAACATTAGGCCTCCATCCTGAGCGGCCATCAGCAGCCACCAGACTTCCAGAGGAGCTAGGCTCTCTTAAGCTCTTCCCCCTTTCCTCCTGCCATGCCCCCTCTCCCTCCTCACCCCACCTGGACACCAGGCAGGCAGAAGAAGCCCCAGCTGGGTTCTTTCAGATCAAAACAGCAAAACACCAAAAAAGAAGTTGAGAGAACCCTGCTCTTTACCACTCAAGCCACACCTGAGCTTTCCTGACACCCCATAACTGCGTGCCTTGCACCAAGTGGGAAATAGACAATGAGCAGCCAGTGTAAAAAAAAAAAAAAAAAGTCAAAGGTAGAAGATAAACAGATAATCTTTTTTTTTAAAGATTTTATTTATTTCTTTTTAGAGAGGGAAGGGAGAGGGAGAGAGAGAGAGAGAAACATCAATGTGCGGTTGCTGGGGGACATGGCCTGCAACCTAGGCATGTGCCCTGACTGGGAATCGAGCCTGCGATGCCTAGTTCACAGCCCGCGCTCAATCCACTGAGCTACACCAGCCAGGGCGATAAACAGAGAATCTTAAAAGCAAGAAGAGAAAAGCAGAGAGTTACTTGCAAAGGAGTGCCCATAAGACTATCTGTTGATTTCTCAGAAGAAACTTTGAAGGCAAGATGTATTCAAAGTAATGAAAAGCAAGGACCTACAGCTTTGATTACTTCATACAGCAAAGCTATCATTTAGAATGGGAGGATAGATAAAGTGCTTCCCAGAGAAGGTCAAGCTAAAGAAGTTCTTCACCATGAAACCATTATTATATGAAAGGTTAAAGGGACTTATTTAAGAAAAAGAAGACAAAAACTATGAACATTAAAAAATCAACAGCCCTGACTTGTGTGGCTCAGTGGATTGAGTGCTGACCTGAGGACCAAAGGGTCACTGGTTCAATTCCAAGTCAGGCCTGGGTGGTGGGCTAGGTCCCTGGTTGGCGGGGGGGTGGGGGCACACAAGATGTTTCTCTTCTCTTTCTCCCTTCCTTCCCCTCTGTCTAAAAATAAATTTTTAAAAAGTCAGCAAATTCACAACTATCAACAACTGAATCTAAAAAAACCCAAAATAAACAACAAACAAACTAAGCAAACAACCAGAACAGGGAGAGAATCATAAGTATGGAGATCATTTGGAGGGTTATCAGCCAGTAGGGGGAAGGAGGAGCATGGGGAAAAAAGCACAGGGATTAAAAAGCATAATTGATAGGTGCAAAATGCACAGGGGGATGTTAAGAATAGTATAGGAAATTGAAAAGCCTAAGAGCTTATATGCAAGACCCATGGGCATGAACTAAGGAGGAGATTGCTAGAGGGAATGGGGTTACTGGGTAGAAAGGGGCAAAGGGGGAAAATTGGAACAACTGTAATAATATGATCAATAAAATATACTTAAAAATTTTCAGGGATGGATATCTGAGCTGAATTATCTGGGCTTACTGTTTTAAGCTCTTATTTTATCTCTATAGACATAGCCCTAGAGTTCAGTAAAATGTGAAAAAGCTAAGTAGGTACTCTATTTTATGAGAGTCTATTAAATTTTTCGCTGATTTATTACATGCTTATTACAGACGCTTCCAATAGCTCAGAATGGTATAAAGAAAAATTACTTTCCCTCTACTGCTGCTTGCTTTCTCCTGCCTCTGCCCCACACACATGCAGGCACACACACACAAACGGCTCCCAATTTCCACTCCCCAGAGGCAATTTTTACAGACAGTTCCTTATAAAATCAAATACTTTAAGAATGGACACACTACAAGACAATTTATAGATTTTAAAAATATGTTAAATTAAAGAAAAATCTAGATTTATCCCGTGCCATTCAGGGTTGGTGAAATCTCCAACCCCCTAGGAACAGTGAAATGGCAGACGGCTGGGTGAGGGCGCTGAAACAATAGCCCTGTGAACAAACCGGCCAAGACGCAGGGTAGGGCCGGCCCGCGGCAAAGACGGAACACAGACTTCAAGGAACACCACCTCCTCCTCATGGTTAACAACGTGATGACGTTCTTCAACATGTTTTAATGATTATCATACCTTCCTCTTCACAAAGGATTGATTTATTATGGTTTAAATTTAAAGAATACTGGTTTCCCAGTTTTGAATCAGGCTTAGATTACAGAACACATAAAATCAATGACTTTGTTCTAGGCAAGAAAAAACAGTGTTCGTTTAAGTGCAAAAGAAACAGTCCTGGGGAAAAATTCTTTGTGCAGTTCTCCATGCTAACTATTCCCACCACCAGTTTGCACCCTCTACTCCTTCTTCACCCCTGTCATCAGCACCACCCCAACAAACACTTCTGTGGCACCTTAAAATTCACAAACAACTTTACATACTATTTATTTTAATCCTCAAAATATTTTAGTACCTCCTTAATTTGCAGATAAAAAACAAGAACAAAAACAAACAACCTTGAAGCTCAGGGCAGGGAAGTGATTGGCCCAAAACCGTTCATGGTGTACAGGTATGCCTGCCCAGGTACACTGACGACTCCTGAGTGACTAACTACACTTCTGACTCAGCACCCTCCTCTCAAGCTCCAGGATCCACCACATACATACTCAACATCTGCACTTTGGAGTTTGTTCCAAATGTGGTTAAACTCAGTTTCCAGGCTAAGCTCATAATATTCTCCCATAAACTTTTTTCTCATTCAAAAGTTTTCTTTCTCAGTGACTGACACCACTATCCTTTCAGTTGTTCAAGCCAAAAACTTAAGCATCCTCTCTAACCACCACCCCTGTTCTCAATATAAATATAGACCTCATCGCCATGTCCTATAGATTTCACCTTCTGAAGATTTCTCAGATCCGTCTGTTACTTATTGTCTCCATCATGAACACAGTGGTCCAATACCCCAGCATCTCACATTGAAGGCATTTCCATGTTATACCCTGCCTTTCCCTCACCACCATGACTCCACCCATTTTCCAAGCTGCAGTGAGAGTAGTCGGGTAATTTCCTCTGCTTAAATTCTTTTGTTGGCTTCCCAGTGCTCTTCAGATAAAGATAAGACTCCCCAGTGGGGCCTTTACGGGCCAGTAGGGTCTCTTCCTTGTGAACTGACAAGATGAACGAGCCCTTTCCAGAGTTTCAGAATACCATGATGTCATTTAAAAAATGAATATTTAAGTTTCTGTTTTTTGAAAAATAATGCATAACATTTAATAAGTTCATAGATTAATTGTTGAATGAAATTTGCACTTGTGGCTATTTTTGAGTAACGTATGACCATATGTAAATCTTATTGATCTTTCTGAATTTCTTTTTCAAATATAACAAAATTCATTACAGTATAACATATGCATTAATATACATGCACAAATACAGGGTCCAGCAGAAGTAATGCCTGCTTGAGTGTGGTTGGCAGGGTAATAATACAGGTGTAATAATTCATAGTTTTAATTTGAACATTTCACCTAGAATGTCTTACAGTGTGCCTGAGTGTGATATTGTTATGTTACAGAATTACATGCTTATGATTTTGTAATAAAAGATTTTATAATAAAAAGGGGGCATTATTTGTGCCAGATCCTATATATGTAATGAAATATACTGAATGGGGCAAAGGTGGGCTTAAAGTTGTGAGTATATGAAACAGTTAATTCTTGTATGATTATTTGTTAATTATTGTATCATTTTCTACACAAACTGTAAACCTACTTTTGCCACACCCTGTATAATACTGATATAATATACACAAATATTACATAATTTATTTCATTATATGTATCAAGCCTTTGGATAACTGGAGAAGGGGGGCCCACACACTTCCCCCATGTTGTATGGATTACTCCTCTAAGGCTCTGAAGAACAGGTTCAGCTTCATGGCATGCGACCTGCGCAGTCGCCAGGGCCTGCACTTGGAAGGGCCCAGTGCTCGATTTGTTGCTCTGCCCTTGCTGTCTTGAAATTTTTAAGTTTTGAAAAGGGGGCCTCGCAATTTTGTTTTGCCCTGGGCCTTGCATTGTTTGACCCATTCCAGCTAAAAGGGATCTTCGTGTGTTAAGAGTTGAAGTCTCTCAAGTCATCCAGGACCTGAGTGTTTACTGCACTTTATTTCTGTATTTCACAAACTCGACAGGAGAAGAGCTCTGAGGACCACCAGAGTCAGAATGGCCAGTCAGTGGGGAGATCTATATATATTGTGGCCTATCATAGAGATTTCGGACCAGCAAAACATAAGCTTCTACTCAATAAATGAGGTTTCCAAATACAGTGAAACCTGCTTAACAGCTTGGGCTGGTGAGTGAGGTAATGCCAACAGATGGTTAACGCAGAACATGCCTTGGATTCAGCTGTTCTCATTCTTGAGATAAGTCCTGGCCTAGAATATGGGGAATAGCTGGGCAAAGATAGGTATAAATAACTTTACTGAAAAGTCTGGTGACAGCCACATTAGAAATCATTTTATGACATAAAAAGTCCTTCCAAACTTTTGTATTAAGCAAACTGAAGACCTGAACCCCTGCGGGAAACTGCTTGCATGTGAAAAATGTTTCCCTAACTGCTGCTTCCAGAATTGCAATTTTCATCGCAAGCAAGCAAATGATGGCGTGGAAGACGCAGTGTGAGAGCTCACAGATGCTCATTGTAAAGCATATCCCGTGCTACTTTTATCTTCTAGAAGCTGAAAGGCTGTTGGCATCTGTATGTTACCATTTAAAAAACAATGATTATTAGTATTTTGCTTCAAAACCAAAGAATCCTAGGAGAGCTGGTTTACTACTTGCCCTCATTAATTTAGGCCAATTTAAAAATTAATACCTAGGTAAGATTTAAATTTTAGGCTGACCGTTTTCCCCATGAACTCAGAATTTATTTAGGATATAAAAATTTAAATTTTCTGAGAAAGTTATGCTTTTCAGGTAGAAATTAAATAGTAACATAGTTTCTAGAAATTGCTACTAGGGATAAATGGGAAGCACTCAGCTAGGATGAGCATATTCCAGTATAACGTAATTGGTATCAGACTCGGGTTCAAGTCTCTGCTTTGCTACTTACTGTGTGACCCTGGGAAGACTACTTGACCTTTCTAAGCCTCACTTTCCAAATTCAAAACAGGGATAACAGCACCGAGTAAATGAGGTCGATGTGAGTGCGCATCAAAGCGCAGCACTGATGCCAGAGTGCAGCCCAGTGACCAGGACATGATAAACACTCCGCAGATGCAGCTGCCGTCATTGATAGGATTCTTCCTCTAGGATTTTAATCTATGGAATAGTTACCTTATTGATAGGGACAATGTTTTTGACATTGTAGTAGAAGCCAAAATAAACCATGTTGAAAACTCCATGACGTCCCAAAGTTGCTGTAAATCCCTTGTTGAGGCCCTGGAGGCCCAGGCCTTCCTTCTTAATGATGTGTCTGGCATAACTCATAGTGGATGGTTGCTGCAGAGAGAGAGGGACACAGCCAAAAAGATCATCTTTGGTAATGTGAAACAGAGTAAATTACTATTGAGCTACCCTTCAAGCCAGAATTATTAGGGATTGTTTTTTACAAACATGAACAATCAGGCCTAAATCCGTGCTTTTAAAATTAGGAAACCCAAAAGGTAAACAAAATTGCATGTATGACAACAGCCTTAAAGGGAAGATTGTTGGCAAAGAAAACCATCTTTGGTGGAATTAGTGAAACTAATGTCATGTAATAACTATCACCACTTTCAACATGTTAATAGTTCTATCCAGTTCTGGATTATCCACACAAATGGAGGGGATTAGCCATATGGATACACTAGTAATCCATAACTGTGTAATCCAAAAGGAATTTATATCTGGGTCCTGAATTCAGCGTGTCTACCTTTCTAGTTATGTTTTCTAAAGCGAATGTTAACATCGTCTCAACAGTTTAAACTGATGCTAGGTTAGAAATCGGGCATGTCTCTCTAAAAATAAATAAATAAAATCTTAGAAAAAAAAGCAAGCCCTGGCTGGTTTGGTTCGGTGGACTGAGTGCCAGTCTGCAAACTGAAGGGTTGCTGGTTCAATTCCTGCTCAGGGCCCATGGCTGGGTTGTGGGGTAGGGGGTAGGGGGCATGAGAGAGGCAACTGATTGATGTCTCTCTCCCACTCTTTCTCCCTCCCTTTCCCTCTCTCTAAAAATAAATAAATAATGTCTTAAAAAAAGAAATTAGGCATGGATAAATAGCAGTTGACTATAGATTTCCTCAAAAGGGTGGGCAATCTGTATGTACTCACTATAATAAATGATAAATTGATAGTGTTGGGAGTACTGAGGTGCCTTTACTTCACTCTTTTCCAATCCTCCAATTGATTACCCAAGGCTGAACTACCTTGACTGCTGGATCCAGTCTATTTCTGCTTCTAGAACATGCTATAGAGCTTGCTGTAGTTTTCCGTGAGGTTCCTAGTGTATTACAACATCTTATGTGGGTTTTTAGAAAAGGTTGTCTCCTTTTTTGGAGGTACAGTTCAAAGGATATCTCTTCTTGTTAACTTTTCAATAGTAAAGAGAGAGGAATATTCAGTATTTATTTATTTATTTTGCCCACCAGGCAAGCAGCTGGCATGACATTAGTTTGTTATTTCACGGGGGCAGGCTGCTGGTGTGGTCATGGCGGTCTGATGTGCTTTCTGACCACAGAGAGCATGTGTTTTCTTATCATGTGCAATTAAAACTGCCTCAGCAGAACAGAACAGACCAAATCCAATCAAGACTTTTCATCTAATTTGTATTTATGGCTATGTCATTAACACGATACATTAAACAAGCTTGTTTATATAGTAAATTCTATAGTTTTTGCTCATAAAATGTTTTTTTTTTTAAAGTTGAGTGTAGCTACAATCCTACACTCAACTTCATCTTTTCATTTTAGGGGATTAATTAAAATAAGTTACATTAAGCTTAAGGAAACCCTTTTATGTCACATGAAAAAATCACATGAGAACATGTCTTAAGACAATAAAAGACATTTCATATAGGAAAACCAAAAATTCTCAGAAGGTTACAGTTCACTCTGCCTTACAAAATAGAACTTTTTTGTTTGTGTTCTGGCAAATTGAGTATCAACCCAAATTGTTTGTTTTCATTTTCAAAATAGATGTGAGGACAAGTTGAACAGGAGTTCATTTCTGCTGGAGGGACTCTGGAAGTGCTGAGCAAACTGCTAGGCACTGGTCTCTTGATCCAAGGAAGGTGGCCTAGAGGGCAGAAGAAAGGAGATGGGGAGGCTCCCCTGGGTGTGGAGGCAACCGGGCAGGAGGGAGGCCGCCTGGGTCTAGACTGATGGACAGTGGCGCTCCCTGCATCTAGCCCAAGCTTCCTCTCCATCTTCACCCAGACTGAGGCCTTAAGTTCCAGGAAGATGAGAACTCACAGGCCACCTAGATTCTAGAGCAATAGAGGAACCAACAGCTTTGAATGAAAGTGCAGATTAACATAGTTTTCTTTAAATAACACAGATCTAAAGTTGTTTGTTGTGTAAAAATCCTAGGATGCTAAATTATCATCATTAAAAGAGAAGACTTCTACTAGATCTTGGTGAAGATGAACAAATAATGAAATGAAATTTATGGATGGTCGACTATCTGATTTTCACTGCTTGGGTGTTAGGTGGTTACAAAGTAGCATAGCACATGGATTTTGAATTCAAGTGCCTTGCTGAGTTTGAGCTCTCGTTATGAATCATTAAATAAATCAAAGGGTGGTGTAGTAGCTAGAAATAGCGGGGTGGAGCTAGACAACCCCAGGTCTGGGTCTTAGCAATACTACTTGCTAGCCCAGGCAATTATTTTACTCTCTGATTTATCCTCACTTTACTCATCTGTGAAATAAGGATAATAATACAATCTTCTTGTAGGATTGTTGTGATAAGTAAGTCAATGAACTTTGTCCTATGTAAGAATTCACTGTGTGCTAGCTGTTAATAACAAGAGCAATTATGTTGATAAAAGGTAGTTATAATAATAAAATAACAGGTAATTATTTTGTTAGTTGAAGACAATGACAATTCAAAAGGTGGAGGCTGTTTCAAAGTAGAGGAAGGACATGAATAACCAGCCTCTTCCTTTGCATTCCTTCTGACTATCCTTTCCCTATCCCGGAGGCCTGCGCCCTTGTGACAAAGTCCAAGAGAGATGCACCTAGAATACAGATCATAGGTCTGCTTCCTCTGAGGCTCAACCAACTCCAACCCCTGGGCTAGAGATCTCCTTCCAAGGGTAGCTCCTTACCCCAGAGGCTTGCCTCTTGGGAGCAGTAGATCCTGTAAATTGGCCTCTCCCCTATCCCTCAGTAAGAATCATAGGTAAGAACTCTTGCTTGATAAGTTTATGGACTGTAGAAGCAAGGCCACCCAGGAGCAAAAGTTGGGAATGGAAAAAATGCTACTTAGCCTCCACCTCACATGGTTTACAACTTAGAAAGCATATTCATGTATGTTACCAGGTACCTGGAACACAGTAAGTGCTCGTCAGTATTATCCATTATCATAGGCTCTTAGTACTTTATCTATATAATCTTATTTAATCTTCTCAAAGAGTATGTGAGTTAGGTATTATCATTATCCCCGTATGACAGAAAGGGAAACTAGGGTTCCGTAACTGGGCAAAGATGACAGAGTGAGTGTCAAAGATGACAGAGTAGTGTCAAGTGCAAACTGAGCTCCCCCTCACCTCCTCACAACTCCAAGTTCATACTTTTATACCCTGCATGGTTCTGCCATCCTAGCATATATGATTCCTTCTGTCAGAAATCCTGCAAGGCTGGCAGCAGGTATATTCTCCTCATTTTGCAGGTTGAGGAAACCATGGATTGTTAAGTACCATAATATTCCTATGGTGAAAACACTGGTAAATGGCTTAGCCAGAATTCTCCTTGTAATCCGGTGCTGTTCACATTCTGTGGACTCATTCTTGTTATACAGTAAGATTTTCAGAGTTTGATAATCTAACTTCTACAGGTAATAGATACATAATGACACAAATATATATATATTTTCTGGCAATTTGAGGCCTTGAGATTAATAAAAACCTGAACTCTAATTCCCATATGAATTGGAACTGGGTTTCTTGCTTCATTCAGCAATATTGTGCCATACACATGCAAGCAAATATGTAATTAGAAAGGCAAAACATGACTTCCACTAGGATGCTTAGATAGGAAAATATAGAATCATTTTGACTAGATCTCTGTAAACACAAGGAATTTTACTAAACTTATTTGATTACTGGGCTTCCATTTCAAAACCAAATAGAGACTGATTAGCATCATCAGCCAAATGATTCCAATACTATCCAACCCAGCAGGTCACCCACAGTTCGGTTTCCTTCCAATATTTAGATTCACTCCAATTTTCATATTTGGCTACCAATTGTGGGCCAAATGGCATTCTAACTTTCCTAGATGCACCTTTTATTGACTGTATCAGAGATGCAAGAGCGGAGGAGTAATGGATCAGGATGCACCTAATGTTGTGACACCACATTGCTTCCCATATTCTTTATAGAAATGGCAGTTCACTGGTCCAGAGGGAACTCAGAGTCTTCTAAACTTTGATTTCTGCTATTGCCAACTGCTAATTCTGGGAACTCCCTGTTCTTTCATGCATCATTTATTCAACAATATCTATGGAGTGCCTCCTAGGTGTCATGTACAGTACTTTGCTCATATTCTGGAAACTTAAATGTTTTTGCTTTGACTTTTATTTGGAGAGATATGCTGACACATTTTATATCTACCCATGAGAACATTCCATAATTATGAAATAAGAAGATACATTTCTGTTTTAAAAATCCTTAAGCAGCTTAATGAAAAGAGAAGATCCTTTGCCTACACAATGCTCCCAGGCACCACTCTGGGGCACTGATTCCTTACTCTCCAAGAGCCCAGTATTACCAACAAATCACTGAGATGACTTATGGCAGCCTGAACTATTTTTTCTGGAGTTCTTCCATCCAACGACTGACCATAGCTGGCTCCAATTAACTTGTGAGGTCACAGGCAGAGGTTTTAGGTGGCAGGCACTTTTCCCTGGGTAAACAGCTATCAGAGAATGGCCAGTAGGTACAGGTGAGGGGTGTGTGTCAGTGGATTTCTCAGTCCCTAAAGCCAGGGGAGAGCCCTTAGAACACTATGTCAAAACACAGCACACTCCACATTTGTTCTTTTACTTGCTTTCTATGGCAAGGCGAATTTTGTTGCATTTTAGAGTCGATTGAATAAGGGTGTTGCACTGGATTTCATCAAGCAGCTGAAAAGCAAACTGGATGAGACCTTCATACAATGGAGCAAGTGTCCAAACTCAGGCCCTCAGAAAAACACTGCTTTGTTAAAAAAAGAGAAGACCCAAGTGCTACGCTAAAGTAGGAAAATACCCTTGCTCTTCAGGAGATAGATGATCACTTATGCTTTTCATTACTCAAATTAAGTCTTGAAGCATTTTCATAAATTTGGGGAAAATCTCCCATTTGTTTGAGAACAAAATGTAAGTGAAAGGAGAGGAATCTGGCTAAAAAATCCCGCATTTGCAATTTCTTTTAGCTTAGATACGTCACTAATTCGTCATTCCCGTTTATTTGAATAGGGCATGATTATGGACAAAAAGACATCCAAAATATAATTATATTGTATCTAGAGTTTTACATTTGATAAACAGGTCTATTTTAAAACAATCTGTAAGTGCAAAATGATTTGCTGTAAACAAACTCTCCCACATACTGAGCCACAAAACTCCATTAACGCCAGGCTGATGCCAAATAGCCATCCCGGAGGAGCAGGGGCCTCTGGGCCACCAGATGCCGGCAGTTCCCTGCGCCCGCGCTATCTCAAGAGCAGGGAGGAGGTGGCCACAGCACGGGGGAGACTGCTAAGAGGAAACCAGCAACACGGTTGCGTTCTCATGGGTCCAGAAATACTTTTGATTTTCTCTTACGTTTCTTAGCTAACCACATTTCTTTATCCCAATGAAAGCAGTGTGTCTGATCAGAAAGAGACCTCTAGCTTAATGCTATTTCTTAGAGTCATTAACTTCATTGGGCTTTATTTTTCTAATCTGTAAAATAGACATAAAGCACCTGTGGGGACAATGGGAGGGTTTGAAATATCAAGTGTGTGTGAGCAATTACCACAGCAATGGGATTAGAGGGAGGCGTTGGCAGAAATCATCAGTTATTTTTTCATTAGATAGCTTTGTATTGCTTGTGAAAAAAAAACATGTATTACTTTTGTAATACAGAATGACATGAATTTTTTTAAATCAAATAAAGGTAAAATCATGTAAGGCATGCTGCACAGTATCTGGCATGCAGTAGATGTTCTGTAAATGGTAGCGATTATCATTACTTCAAAGTCTCAGTTCTGAAAGCAAAAATCTAGGGTTCCTGGCAGAGCTGAATGGAAGACTGAAGTCTATTTTCTGTAAATGATAATAGAGAGGCAACTTGGCTGCAGCTTTAGCTATTGTTAAAAGATAACTATCGGAATGGATTCGTACACATAATTCACTTTTCTGCCCTCAAGAATCATAGCTGGAAAGAAATAATTTATGTACTGAACAGTTTCCAGGCAGTGTTTCACATAGTAATGCAGGAAAAATTTGAACTTAACTCAATACATCATTCATGAATGTGGACATGCCCTTGAAGCTGGCTTCTCACACCGTCTGTAAACAGAGCCACACACTCACTCTCTGTATAATTCAACTTCATCTTCTTGAAATAGGTGATCACAAAATGCAATCCTTTTATTTGCTTTATGTTGACTCCACATAATATATCTAAGTTTAAACATTTGTTAATTGCCTATGGAGAATGTAATTACTAAGCTTTGTGATATCATATAAAATCTAATTGGTTTCTATTAGATTATTAAGCTCCCAGGATAAAGTGTTTAGAACTATATTTAGTGGTAATATCCAAAACCAGGTTTTAAAAAATCCCTATCTTTAAACATCCAATTAATGATGCATTTGCTATCTATTCATTGATCCTTAAAATTATAGTCATAGAGCATATGTAGAAGACTAATTATTCCTTTCTTGGGATGAACATCTATAAAAACTAAAGAGAGGTGGAATAGGCTTTTGCAATTTCCTAAAGGTCTAGTTTTACATTACAGGGTGAGAATGATTATGTTCATGTGTAAAGCAGATAAAAATGACAGACTCTAGAAGGAAAACCTGTGCCCCATCCACACATTGGAGGCCAATCCTATAGACCTCAAGGGAAGGAAAACAAAACCTGCTAGCCAAATAATAACTTTGAAGTAGATTTCAAAGTAGAGAGAAAAAACTGGGAAACAATTCATACAAGATTTTGCTTCTGGGGAGAAATTCACATTTTCCAGGCTAGCAGAGAGCATGCCAGCTAAATACCACTTGGCTTCACACAACTGATTTGAGACTTGCAGTTCTTATAAACACACAGATAAAAACTGATGCATCCACTGAAGAGGGGAGAAAGTTCCTGTAAGGACAGTGAGCTACAAAGTCACACTTTTGGCAAGACTGGATGTGCAAACCACCTCCAATGGAGAAATCTTTGGGCAAGCCTACTCCTAAACCAAAAAGACTACAAACTAGAATGACACTTGGCTTGGGTTGAGTTTGAAGGACAGGGAAAAACTTGGGTCTATCCAGGTTTCATCTGAACATGCTTTTATAACCACTGAACCAAGCCAGAGCATGACAAAGCAATGATTACTCTGTTCCCCACAGAAGGTCAGGCATATTTAAATTAGAGACAAGTTTTCTTTTCTTCTCTTTTTTCTTTTTCTTTTGAGATAGATTTTGATATTCACTGTTACTTTTAAAATGCTGGCCAAGATTCTGGTGTTGGAATTGGAGGAAGTGTGGCAGGACTTACAGTTTTTGGCTGATATAGTGGCAATTTTTAAAGTGGAGAATAGACAAGCACACCGGTTGAAATACTTTATACAGAAGCCAGAAGAATATGAGAGAAGTATCAGAAATTGAATTAACCACAATTTCCTTTAAGTTGTTAGAATAGTTTATGGCTAACCTGGGCAGGGGGAGACATATTTCATGGATAACATACTTCTGACTGGGTAGTGAATCGGTCCTAGACCACAGCGGGAGAAGCCAGAGGCTGGATCATGCAGAGCACCTGCCATTCCCAGGAAATCCTGATGGGAACTGTACTCGGGGCTCCAAGAACCTAACAGATGCAGCCTCTGTTCTCAGCCAGTAACACCCTTGAACCCCAGCTAGAGGGGCCCCTGTCCTGGATCTCATGCTTCACAGGGCCCCATTCTGGCTCTCTGCCAGCCATACTCTCCCCCATGGGGCTAAAGGGCCATCTGCCTACATCCCACAACTTCCTTCTAGGCACGTTGGGTCTGGCAGTCCTTTTTGCTCCTACTTCACCACTCAGCCATCACCTCTAAGACGTAAGTGTAACATTGACAACTGTTGAGGTAGCCTGTCTTCCACTGAAGAGTCCCTCCCAACTGTAGCAACTTCTTAGGAAATTTCATGTTCGGAGGACCAATTCGTGACTCACCTCCTCATGTTGACAAAATAGGAAAATCCACAATTACTGTGTAGCGTCCAGGCTGTTCATACCTAGGAGGGGGGACATGCTACCTAAGACACCCACGATATTGGCAGAACAGGAGTTATCTACTTGCAAAATAAACCTCTGGGGAAACTGCTCTGCTTTTCTTAAAGGTGTTGTCAAGCCATCATCCTGCATCCGCCCATCCATTTAGTGTTCCACCACAGCTGGTAGCTGCAATTGACTGAAAAGGCTGAGAGTGACCTTAGTCCGCCCCTCCTTGTGAACTGACTATGAAGACTTGATCAAGAACCCACGCTGATCTTACACAACAATTCCAGAGGGAGAATATCTTCATTGTGGTAGAATTCATTCTAAAGTGGCTTCAGATACATTTAGTTTCATCTCTCACTTCTGCTGCTTTATATGCTGGTGGACCTGCACCTGAGTTTAAAGACCTCATCAATAGGCACTGTAACTAGGCTGCCAGCCCTTAGACCTTAACAAAGAATTCAGGCTCCATGGATCATGCTGGCAGCTCAGAATGACCTAAAGAACAGACTGACCATTGCTCAATAAGCTGTTTTCACGCCTAAATTGGAGTCAGCTGGGGCTGCTCATTGTTAATCAGGACAGTATCTCAATATAAATTTCTTTCTACTTAAACTTAAGGATTTATAAGATCAACTTGCATCTAAAAACAGTTGTCTTTGGTGAGGTGTCTCCCATATACCAGGCGCTGTGTTAAGATAGTTGCATATAGCATCACATTTAAATTCACATAAAAAGCATTTGTAATAACCACTAACATTTATTAAACCCTTACTATACACCAGGCTGTATCAACAGCTTTACATACATGCCTCTTTTAACCCTCATGACAGCATTTGATGTGGCCATTTCTATTATTCTCCCCCAACAAAAGAGGAACTTGGTTGAATCCCAAGATGGGCCAGCAAGTCATTCCCACCCGGACCAGCTGGGAAGCTTCCCCTCGAAGCCAGGCTTGATCACAGCAGAGCCGTTGGGACATTTCTTTTGGGTCACTGACTTTTCTTTACACTAGTCTGTGTTTTCAAAATCTTCTAGGATGAGCAACTGTTACTTTTTAGAGTGAAAGTTCACAAAACACTGAATCCATTCTCATGTTAAATGTTCAACTACACAAAGATATTCCCTTAAATTTTTGCTTTTCTCTCTCCCACTTTAATCTCCTTTTCAGAGGTATCCAGTGAGAAGTTTGTATGAATTCCTCTAGACCTGCATTTTCTTATAAGGATGGCACTACCCACATGTAACTATTCAGAACTTGAAATGTCATAGTTCAAATTCAAGTGTGCTTGTAAGCATAACATACACATCAGATTTAAAGACTAAGTATGGAAATAGAGTGTAAATTATCTCATAATTTTTATAGTGATCGCATGTTGAAATGATAATATTTTGGGTATATTGGGTTAAATAAAATATAGTACTAAATTAATTTCATCTGTTTCTTTTTTACCTATTTTAATATAGCTACTACAAAATGTGGCTAATGTTGCATTTCTATTGAGCAGTGTTGCTCTAGATCATTTTAGTACATTTATCCACTTATATGCATACACAGAAATACATATTTTTTGGGTGTTTTCTAACATAAATATGCATTCCCTTTATACTTGGATTCAACCTTTTTTCTTAAAAAGTGTAATTTTTAAATGTATTGGACATTAAATTAATTTCTTTCTTCCCCTCTTTCTTTTTCTCTTCCTCTTCTTTTCCCCTTCTCCACCCCCGCCCCCCAACACTTCTTGACAACCTACAAAGCCCCAGAGTGAAGAAAGCAATAATTACTGCTTTAATTAATAATTATTAATAATTATTGCCATACAAATGCTGAAGTGAGCACATCTAATATTCGGATGAATTCAATCCAGGTTCAGATGAACAAAAGGGTATCTGCTTGGTGGATAAAAGAAAGTGCTAGTCATTGGAGAAAGGCTCTGGAGTTAATGGATCCTAGAAAAAAGACACAAGAAAAAGTTTCATTGCCAAAAATGGTGGGTAGTTATTTTTAAGTGACTAGATCCAAATTTGCTATTCTTATGCCATCATCTCTTTCACATAATTTTTTGCAATAAGTATAGTCTCATTCCTTTATGTTGGGTGACTATGTACTAGCAACTACTTTCACTTTGATCAGTGTTGCCTGTAAAGTAGCACCTCAGGTCAGCTACTGAATCCTGATAGTTGCTGACACATGTGACCAGCATGATCCCTGCTTTGCTAAGTTGAAGTAATACTGCAAATATTTTATAATGTACCTCATAGATTTTACTTTGCTTAAGTAAATATCTGATAATGAATCCAGTTCAGTGGATTATGCAAAAGAAATGATCCCAAACAAATGCCCCTTTCCTCTCCCCTTAAAAAATGGCAGCACATACATAAACAGTTTACATAGACAGCACTCGTGCAAACGAGCTGGGAACACATGCACATGCAGCATTCATGTGTTGGGCCAGGAGGGTGTGTTCCATGTTCTAGCAAGGCCTTAACACATGCAAAACATTCACAGCTCTTACTTGGCCTCAGTGTAGAACCTTGTTGAGGGCAGAGGAGAAAGAAAAGAACAGTAGGCATGAGCAGAAGTGCTATGATAACTCCTTATTTTCATTCCTGAGAGCACTCCTTGGTGGTTGTCCCACTGGGTCCCTCCGGCTACAGATTGTCTTGATAAAGGATGCAGCTGAAGGCCTGTTCATTCCTTTGCTTACTCATTGTATCTCTAAGACAAGCTTCCCCACAGGTAAAATGGGGAACTGGATGAGGAGCTCCAAAGTTTTCTTCTAGCTCGTAATTCTCCCCGTCTAACAAGTCATATTTTCCATGAGCAGATTCCACGGGGTCTGTTTTAAATACTCCATAATGATAGGGCATTTGAAAGGTGTTTCTTTCATTTCTTCCTATTCCTCATCATTTTTTCCCCCCATCAGTCAAGGAAGAATAGAAAGAAAGCAAACAGAAACAAAGACTAGGGTAATACAAAGATTTTCAATCTTTTCTGAAATGCTGTATATCACTGCAATTAAGACAATCGTTTGAAACTTAAAAGGAAAAAAAAAAACTCCTTTGATTAGGATTGACTTCAACTGAGTAGATACCATCTGCTGTAGTGGACTAACCCTGTCTGCCTCGGGCCTGGGCTGCTACAGGTGAGTAGGCCCCCTCCTCTCCTTTCCCACACCTCTGCTCAAGAAGCTGCCAGGGAACTCTCAGGCAGGAAGTGGGGTGGGAGTGAGGGGGCTCTCCACCCACTAGCAGCTGCTTAAGTAGTAGGCAGGGGAACTTCTCCACAGAGAAATTCAGGTCAACAGATACTCCAATTTATACCACATGCTACCCAGTTGTGGAATTAAATTAAAATGCTGGAATAAGAAAGGACCTGGAATACAAATTTTTCCCTTATTTTTTCTCTACCTTATGCTTGGATCCCAAAAGAATAAAGCAAGAACAATTGGACTTGGTGGTTTAACAGGAATTATTAGGCAACTGGAAGGAAGCAAAGTCAGCACACACCAAGGGAAGCTGTCTTCACAAAACATCATGTACCGGTGATTAAATGCCAAGACCCATCATTGTCCAAGTGGTGATATCTCTACAGGTTTAGTAACATGCTCATTCAGATTTAACCCAAAGACAAGCTTGACAGATTATCAGAATCTCTGGGGGAGGGCCATGGGTGGAGTAGGAAAAGGATTGAGGTAATTTTTTTAATGATTTCATAATTTCGTTCTCTTTTTTCCATTGTTGTTGAAGTACAGTTGTCTTCATTTCCCCCCTCCACCACTCCCCCATACCCCAGCCATCCCCACCTCCCACCCTCGATCCTACCCCCTTTGGCTTTGTCCATGTGTCCTTCATACTTGTTTCTTGATGATTCTTCCCCCTTTTCCCCCATTATTCCCTCCCACCTTCCCTCTGGTTACTGTCAGTGTGTTCTTTAATTCACTGTTTCTGGTTATATTTTGCTTGCTTGTTTGTTTTGTTGATTAGGTTTTACTTATAGGTGAGATCATATGGTATTTATCTTTCACTGCTTGGCTTATTTCACTGAGCATAATGCTCTCCAGATCCATCCATGTTCTTGCAAAGGGTAGGAGCTCCTTCTTTCTTTCTGCTGTGTAGTATTCCATCATAACTTTTTAAGAAACACAATAATATTCTAACCTTAGTGGTTTTTGCTGTAGTCTATTCTAGCATAATGTAAAATAGAAGTGTTGCCAAATGTAGGGAAAACATTTCCAAATAAGTCATAATAGATTACATTAGAACTCTAAAATAAAAGTGTGTAAACGTGTTGTCCCTCAGACTTGAATGCGTTTTTGTTAGGATTTTCCTTGTGGGAGAAATTTGACTTTTCCTATGCTACTTCCTTACCAATAATTTTCTATGACTTTAGCAAGTGAATATGAGCTGGGTTCATACTTTTTTATACACACTTAAAATGTTTGTTTTTACAGTCTCTGAACAATAGGAAAACCTTAAATCATTACCTCTGCAAATTTGTTTCGATTGGCTTGCAAGCCAACTTTTACTACCTCAAAAGGGTTAACCACGATGGCTTCTGTTAGTCCAGATCCCAGTCCAGCAATGGCAAATGTCTAGAAAAATTAAATCAATCAATACTTTAAAGCAAGTTATCATGTGCACTGGGTAAAGCATCCTACTCATAACACTATGTAGCTGAATGTTATGATGAGAATGGAGAAACTTATGTAAATGCACCATATACCATTACTAAACAGCCTTAGTTCTTGATTAGATGCTGACAATTCATGAAGAAGAAATTACAGAAGCCGCAAACCACATCCTAACAATTCAAAATAAAATGTCAAAGCCCCATCAACAATGACTTTTTCCACTCATGAAAAGAAAGGTTGTTTTACTGATTTAAGGTGAATACTAAAACATCTGCACATGTAACAATTAAAAGAGAGTCTGACTTGTAAAAGGAGAGCTTCATTTGAAAACATCTACTTAAATACATTTATTGAGCAGATTAAAGAATCCAAGGAACAGAACCACAACTAGTGTTCATAAACAGCAAAATTTCAGGTACCCAAACAATATAGCTGAACACATTTAAACTTATAGCTGTATTCTTAGGTTCACTATTTTAGACTATTACCAAACAAAAAAATTATTTTTTATTCAGTCTTTCTGAATATTTTTTTTAAAAACTGATAATTGTCCTATTCTTCTGGACCCAGAAGCCAAGAAATGAGATCAGAAATGGCTAGATTGTTCTGAAGGCCTCAGCTAAGATCGAGAACATTATTTGCTCTCTGTTAAAAATTTCTCCAGTGGGAAAGAACAACTTTCTAGAATTTTTCCCTAAGTAGAACATTTAAAGGTTTTTCAGAAAATCCTTATCAAAATAACCACAATGATAAAACACACTAGAGAGAGAGGGATGGAGAAGGAGACTGACAGAGACAGAGACTGACAGAGACAGAGACAAAGAGAGACAGAGAATGAAAACAAATTAAACAAAGCCTTAAACCTGCAAAACAGATGTGAAAAAAAATAACTCTTTAGTGCTGAAGCTATAATTCTAGAAGAGGTAGTACTATGTACAACTAAGAGGAGAAAAAGCACAGGTAACTCTTATTAGTGGTCTTTAAGTTCTTTAAAGTAGGAAACTAAAAGAGAAAGGGAGAAAGGATGTTCTGTGGCCTTAGCAGCGGAGGAAAGTCCAGAGCCAGGAGGTCTGGGTTTAAGTCTTGGTTCTGCCACGTACTGGCTGATTTAGACCAGAGCTGCCATGTACATTAGTTTGTGCACAATGGTGTGTGTGGAGCCTGAAGTCCAGCCTGCACCCCTCTTGCTGAGCCGGAGCCCTGGAGATGCATCAGTCAGAAGAAAGGGGTGCCTTTTCATACTTCATATAAAGACAGCACATGTACTAGCTGCAGCTCTGTGTCTTAAGTCACTGAATCCTTTATAAGCCATGGTTTTCTCATCTGTAAAATGGAAACAATATCTAACGTCTTTACCTCATAAGGTTATATGAGGGTCAAAATCAGGTGTGAAAGCCCTTTGTAAAGTGCTACACAGAAACAATCCTTACTGTTGCACATACAGATGGACAGGAAGAACGGCTTTAGACACAGATTCCAGGAGAGAGGGAGTGACTAATGATGTTTTCCTTTCATGCCCCTTCATTACAATTTTAAACATCTTTGTATAGGGTAACGGACCAAATATTTTATTCATGTATCTCAGACTTCCATCATGGAAGCCAAAAGTAGGAAAAAAAAATACTAGTCCCCAATTTTTCTGACTGAAAAAGCTAAAATCCAGATGTTCAGGTTTTTATTACTACATACAATCTTCCAAGTAATTCACTTTTCTGTTCTATAAACTCAGCTACATTTGCTGTCAGAAATAGCATTCAGCAGTCCCTTGTCAAAAGAATTGATCAGCTATCAGCAGATCATATTACTTAGACTGTTCCAGAGACCAGCAGTAACTGTCGGGTTCCCAGCCTCCTAGGCTTTTCATGTGAGAGCACCGAGAGCACCAGGGGACATTTAATGGCTGTTTAAGTGTCTAGCTATATCAAAAAAAGAACACAAAGAAAAACTGGAATAAATGAGTTCAAGAGAAGGGGAAAACTGTATACAGTTTGCATGCATTCAGTTATGGTGGCTGGAGTGGCCAAATGCTTTTCTGTTTCAATTCCCAAGAGAGCCAAAAGAACTGCATTTCTCACATGGCACCAATGCTCTGCACTGGAACAGCCAGCTGGCCCTCTGGAGGCCGTATTTTATTGCCTTTTGCTAGAAAGGGTTTTAATTATCTTTTTAACAAGATATTTTCAAAGTTCAGAATGACATAATGGGGAGACACCAAGGAATTAAAAAATAACTCAGGGCTCATGCTGCCACTTCTTTTATGTGAGGCCACGCCTCAGAGCCACCTTTTTAGGTAGGATGCTGGACAAGAGGTTTCTTTGTCATAACATTAAGCCTGGCTATTAGTTTTCTTAATAGGATCCTTCCTATAAAAGGGACATGCATGACTTTTTAAATAACAGATACTTCTTGGACAGTCTTCTTGGCAGAGTAAATGTTCTGAAATGAACCTTTACAAGTAAAGTAATTAAAGAATTGAAGCTCAGAACACTACCTTTTTGGTTAAGTTTTGAGGTACCAAAAAACAGGGGCAATTTTCAATTGGAAAGCCAGTGAGATTTTACTTTGTTTTGTTTTAGAGATTTGAAGGGAGAAATCAGTGCATTTGCTCTCTCTGGAGCTCCCGTTGCAAGCATATATTTGTAGAACGCAATTAGTCAATATAATTTAACTCATTTTGTGAAAAGCAAAAAAGTCACTCAGAAGGAAAGAAGTAGCATTGGAAAATATTCAAATCAGCAAGTGATTTTCATGTAATAGTTGACCTGTGTCATTGTATGGTCATTATTCTCCCTGACTATAAAAGGTTCATTCTTCAGTCCATCTCTGACCACAGAATGCCCTGCAGTCCTATTATTTATTATTTACTACAGCTTAAGTAAGAGCTGGAAAAGTGACCTGCTAAGAAATAATTTTAGGCTTGCTGACTTTTGCACAGATAGGTGCAGCATGTAAACATGCATGTTTTCGCTTTTAAAAAGTCTTTGACAAATGTACTCTTTATTTTACATTCTTGACCATATCTCATCTGAGCCTTTCTACATGTATCATTATTATCATAAATTCATCACTTGGTGCTATAAAATAGCCAGATTGTGAGTTATTAGGAAGATGGCTTTCAACAAGTAGCTGAACATTGAATAGCTTGAATTCATATTTTAGTAGTTGGGCTTGGGGAATCAAAAGGCTTTTTGTCTCCAGATTTTGCTTTATGAAATAACACACTCACTTAAGTATAATAAATATTCTCACTTACCAATGCTGGTGACAGTGACACAGATCCTAGCAATTTCTTATACTGCTCAAAGGTGAAAAACTGTGAAACAAAACCAAACCCAGAGAGTTATAACAATTTCCTGCAACAAACCCTTTAATTGACTCAAATTTCTTTAGTAAACCATTATATTAATCAGCATTTAAAAAATGATAAACCATTGAACACAGTTCTTAATCTTGTCTTGGGTAGTTGCTATTGGTTCTTACTTTAACATTCACGTTTTCAGATGCAGCTATAATGACCTACAGAAGAGCTGATGGAATCCTTTATAGCAGTAAATGAACCATACAGCTTCCATTTACCATGACCATTTCCAGTTTCCCCAGACATCAATAGACTTCTTTTTTTATGGCAGTGATTCAACATTATAGGCATAGAGACCTGAAATCTTTGGTCTCCTCTGTTTTCTCTACGAACTGCTTTCCCAGTGAATGCCCAATTATCTAACTGACTTGTAAAAGACATCCGTTTCTCAGCTTTAACTTTCATTTTTATCACCATGTCTCTACTGTTTCATGAAATATCCAAACACTCAGCCACAATGAAGATGTCATCATAAACGAGGAAAGGATCCAACAAGGTCATCTAGTCCATCCCTGCTTAAAGCCACACTGTCCCCCACCTGAGCAGAGGAGAGCTGCTTAGTCTTTCCTTTAAAATATGGTGATGATGAAGATTTTCTCGGGCTTCAGTAGATGATGCTTAATATAATTTTCTTGAAAATGAGTTTCTAGGAAGGCAAATCTGATCAATCACTTTGTATAACATACCCCAAAAGCATTTTTTTCTCCAACACTTTGGGTGACAACGTTGCTTGAACATGATGTTTTGCTCCTGGGTACTCGGTTAGGAAGCCACAAGCAGCTCTGATGAGACACTCTCTTAGGTCCTGCTAGCCTATTTCTCAAGACCAGAGAAATGGCCTGGTATTTTGTGATCACACATGTCTTCTACTCTATTACTTTTTAATCCAGTAAAATGTAGCAAGAAAAAAAAATGTACATTTGGGGACCAAATAATACTCTGCTGTTAGAAAGAGGTAGTTCTGTGATGTAGACATACCTCGAATGAGTCTTTGGGCATCCCAAGAGTCATTACATCACCAGATAGACTTTCATTCTTCTAAAGACCCATGAACTACTTTGTGCCATGCTTCTTTCACTTAACTATGGTTGTAGACTTTCTAGAAATGAGATTCATTCATTTACTCATTCAACAACTATTTTATTGGATGCCCCCGATGCTCTGAGAGGCACTGGGGATGCAGCAGCAAACAAAGAGAACCCCTGCCTTCTTGATGCAACATTTCAGGGGGAGGTGATGACCCTCAGACTGTGTCCTGGGGTTAGAACAGAACCACCAGGGACCACCACTGTTTTAAGGAGAGACGCACCAGAAACCATTAACTATGGATGGAAATGCATTGTAGTTTTAAGCTTTAAAGATAATTTATCTTTTCTTCCTTTTTATGCTCATCGTCATCACTATTTTTGACAATGACCTTGCCAGTATTTTGGCAGGGGCAGTCCTAGGTCTGACTCCTGGCTATACTACTTAGTCGTGAAAGCATGGGTGAGTTGCCTGGCCTTTCTAACCCTCCAGAATACAAAACTTATGTTTTAGAGAAGTCCTTAAATAAGAGCATTTGAGTAAGATTTCCTGACATGTTTGGCACATAGGAGACTCAGAATATTTTAGTTTCCATTCCCTGACTTCACTTTGGCTACTAAAGGAACCATAAATGCCTTAGTTATTTGTATCACTCAGGAGAGCTTGCTATCGTCCAAGAAACCTGCTAAGACCTTAGCATGTTCTCCTGCATTTGATCCATAAAACATGGTCAGGTCACAGTTACAACACAGCCGTGATTCCCATTTTATAGGTATATGTCCTGTAGCTAGTGAATAGAAGGGTTCAGATTCCCCCAAAGTCTAACGCCAAGACCTGTGTGTGCTCTTTACCACGGTACTTACTACGTTTAACCACAGCTGAGCCATGACCATTAGTGGTTTGGGTAGAGACTCTCTGCCTTGGAGTTCTCTTGCTGCTGAGGTCTTCTTGCCTTCCCTGGCCCTGGAAGCCCAGTGTCCCTCAAGGCAGATTTCAAACCTTTTAAAAAGTACTTGGCCAATACAGATGCATGTATGCACATACATTTACACAATGTGCATTTACAACTGAAACAAAACATGGCTATAAAACAATATTTACCCCTTTACTGTGTGTAATTCTGTTCCTATTCTACTCCATTAAAAACATTTCTTGTCATGACCCACTACATCTAGTGACTCACTAAACTGATTTCATGACACACATTTTAGAAACACTGCTCTATGTGGTCTTCACTGAGTTAAGGGAAATTCTGGGAGATGATAGACTTTAGAAAAGCCTCCCTACTTTGTTCCCTTCCAGTGGGAAGATGTGGGGTTTTTTTTTCCTTTTTGACTTGGAAAGATGTGGTTTCTTTTTTTCCTTTCTGACTTTCTGTCATTGCATTACTATGGAGGCAAACGCTTCTGAATCCTCCTCACAGTGCCCTGTGCATTCTGAAGCCTTCTGGTTTGGCTGGTTGGAACAGGTTTGTCTGTCCTTCCTTCCTTCCTTCCTTCCTTCCTTCCTTCCTTCCTTCCTTCCTTCCTTCCTTCCTTCCTTCCTCCTTTCAAAATATATTTTATTGATTGTGCTATTATAGCTGTCCCATTTTTTCTCCCCTTTATTCCTCTCCACCCTGCAACCCCCTCCCACCAGCATCCCCTACCCTCCTTAGTTCATGCCCACGGGTCACATATATAAGCTCTTTGGCTTCTCCATTTCCTATACTGTTCTTACCATTTATGATTCTTATTCCTTGCACTTTTCCCCTATTCTCCCCCTTCCCTCTCCCCACTGATCTCCATTTGATCCCCTCCATGTGATCTCCATTTCTGTGATTCTGTTCCTGTTCTAGTTGTTTGCTTTGTTTGTTTTTGGTTTTGGGGGGCGGGGTTTGTTTGTTTGTTTTTTAAAGATTTTATTTATTTATTTTTTAGAGAGGAGGAGAGAAGGAGAGCAACATCAGTGTGTGGTTGCCTCTCAGATGACTTCCACTGGGGACCTGGCCTGCAACCCAGGCATGTGTCCCAGACTGGGAATCGAACCTGTGACCCTTTGATTCACAAGCCAGCACTCAACCACTCAGCTACATCAGCCAGAGCAATTTTTTTTTTAGGTTCATATTTTACTGATCATTTTACTGTTCATATTTTTTATCTTTTTCTTTTTCTTAGATAAGTCCCTTTAACATTTCATATAATAAGGGCTTGGTGATGACGAACTCCTCTGACCTTATCTGAGAAGCACTTTATCTGCCCTTCCATTCTAAATGATAGCTTTGCTGGATAGAGTAATCTTGGATGTAGGTCCTTTTCATGACTTCAAATACTTCTTTCCAGGCCCTTCTTGCCTGCAAGATTTCTTTTGAGAAATCAACTGATAGTCTTATGGAAAGATTTCTATTCTCAACCTTGCATAGCTAGCTAGAGCACTCTTCCCTCTAATTCCTTGGCCTGCTAGTTTCCTTACATGTATGCACTGGTCAGTTCTCCACTGAATACTTAAGGGGTTTCTCTGCAGATCTTAGGATTTCTTGCTCTGTGCAGCTCTCTCTTCTCTGGTACTTTGTCCACTGAACTCAAGCTGCCTTGCCCTCCAGCTCCTTCTCAGTCCAGGGAGTCCATGGGGCTCTGCCTGTATTTCCCTTGCCTGCCCCTGGGCCTGGCAACCCTTTCAAGGCAATAAGATGGGGCAGTCCATACAGCTCATCTCCTTTGTTTCCCGTCTGCCTATCCTTTCTTGTTTGATGTCCTGTGTCTTGAAAATTGTGGTTTCATATTTTGTTCATTTTTTATTGTTGCTGTTTCAGGCAAGAGAGTAAATCTGGTCCCTGTTACTCCATCTTGGCTGGAAATGGAAGTTTGGGCCTTCCAGAAATTCTGAATAGTAGATGTGGGAATTTCTGAGAATGGTATAGGAATGTCTCCTGTTAGAAACCAATAAATTTTCTTTCTGTTTCTCCCTCTACATATATTCCATTTACTCCAGTAATATCAGCTGAACATCTACCATATGTAGACGCTATGACAGGCGTAGTGATAGTGGTGAACAAATGGCCTTCACAATTTATAATCTCTCACCAGTTTGCTTAGCAATAAGGCAGTCCTTGAGGGTCTGATCATGGAAAAACGTTGTTTCTTGGACTGTGGCCCTCAAGGTTGAATCCTGGACCCTGGAACATGGTGCCTCCCACTTCTGAGGAACCAGTCAGTCTCTTTCTGGGGTCTTCACTTCCTCTTGCTAACTACAGTACTAACTGTCTTGATTTATAAAAGAGTAAGTTTCATTTATTCAGCATCAATGAGTCGTATTATTTTTATGATGAATCTTATTTTAAAAAATCAATAACAGGAAAAACTTGACATTATCTGTTTCTGATTATAGTAGTGTTCATAACTGAAGTGTCAGTTCCAAGGACGATCTGTATCTATATCTGTGTATGTATAAAGCATTCATAGAGCATATATATCTGCAAGTGTGTATGCGTGCATATGCACACACATATATAGTTTCTGAATATTTTTTCTGAAGTAAACTTTGATGACATACAATGAAGCAGTTTATGATGTATGAAATTGTTACTATCAGATGATCGCTTTTCTCACAAATCCTAAGATAAATATCTATAAAATGAATGTTTTCATACATTGTGTTGAAAAAGTAGTGCTATCCATCTGGCAAAGATACACTTTTAACTCCAAGTTATACTTAAAAAGCCAACGTACTTACCATATGGCTCAATAATTTTAAGGTAAAAACTACTTGAAACAAGATGTCTGGGACACATATACCATATCCAGTTGCCCAAAAGTTCATCTGTTAACCATTGTTCTGACAGGGAGTGTTGCTTTTTTTTTTTAACTAGAGACTAACTCAGCTTTGCAAAGCCCAACATTTCTTTTTTTTCTTCAGTAAAAGACTGTTCAACATTGATAAACCTTAATCCTCTTAAAGTTTAAATTGTCTCCAATGCATAGTATTAAGGAAGAATATTCCAGGAAAAACTTTAATTGTAATTTACTTTATTTATACATGTGAAACACTGAACAAATGAATATATTATTCTATGGAGACAAAATGACTTTCCGTTTGAACAGGAACTCTGCTCTGTTTGTTTACTTGGGCAATCTTTTATCAAGTGAAGCCATGTCATAATTCAATTCAGCCCTCATGTGTACTTTGGTGAACCTTTTCCAGATTCTCTACTGAGATTCAGATCCTTATAATGAAATTTGTATTGAAGTAATGATGCATAATCACCAAAACTATGGCAAAAATTAGAATGAATTGATTAAAGTGTGTTTTAAAGCTTTGCTTTCTGAATCGAGACCTGAATTAAGTCCTATTAAATTACCACTGTAAAAATATTACTACTTTAACATAATGTAAAAGTTTCATGTTTGTGTTTATAAGCGGTTATTTTATCATAAATTTTAACCCAGCCACCCTCTTAACCTGCTGAGTAAAAGTACCCTTCTTACCTTTCAGGGATATCAGGAATATGAAGTAAGCAATGTATGTGAAAAAAAGCTTTGCCATTAATTGGAAAGGAAGTCTTTCAGTCTAAGTTTATGTTATCCTTAACATGGAAAGACAAAGCCATATTTACTGCTGTCAGTGGTGTGGGTGTGGGGGTCAATGCCAGCTAGAGTCACTTTGATCAGGACTCTCGTCTGAGAGAACACATAAAAAAGTGATGAGATTTAATTCTTTCTTTCGTGGAAGTCCTGCTAGATCCTTGTGTTCCTGCCCAGACACTGAGGCAGTAAGTAATACATGAACTCCATAGTTATGTAGTTAAGGAGATAGAAATCAGGATAATGGAAGTAATAATTTTGTAAAAGCCAGAATAAAAAAAGTTAACAGAGGAGATGGGGAGGTAGGGGGAATGAAGTCAACATGCCAAATAAATAAGTTATATGAGAATCATGTCAAAGAAATATAGTGCATTAGTCTGCTCTGTTCATAAAATGGGAATGATTTAGAGAGAAAGGTTTTTCCACCTGTCCCCTCTCCTCCCTTTTCCTTCTCTCTTTCTTTAGTAATTATTGCTCTAATGGAAAACTTATGAATAGCTTTGAGAAAAAGTCCAAGCTATTCTGTGGCTACTATGTTCTGATTAAATGAATTTCATTCACCATTGTGCTCTTTATTTAATTTCCTCATTAGAAGGGCGTGCCTTCACCTGAAAAAGTAATCCACAAACCCATATTGGAGATATTGATCAAGTGTAATTAGAATAAAAGTTATGCTATAATTTCTGCAATAAAAATCTTATCTTATGTTTAATTCACATTCATGTCCTATAGGTTAATGTGGGATGTCTTAATGCTGAAGTTGTCTCTGTAGTGTATTTTCACCTGGTTGGAAAGCATATGAGGTCTGTTCAGAAAAAGTCCAGCCATTGTTAATACAAAGAGAATACTTTCCAGGACATCAATGTAACCTGGCAGCCAAGGAGAATGGACTGGAATGTACATGCATGAACAATGACGACTTCACTGTACTACTCAATGGAGGTGGTAGATGCTGTTTAGTGAGCATATGTACTGTGTGGCCATCACATTCAAAATGACTGTGCAAGTAGAACAATGATCTGCATCAAATTTTGTGTTAAGCTTATACACTCCTCTGCAGAAACTATTTGAATGCTTCAGAAAGCTGCAGCTATGAGCAAGTGGTGATTGTCAGCTTCATCATGACAGCATGCCTGCTCATGCATCACATCTCATACAAAGTATTTTGGTGAAACATCAAATCACCCAGGTGATTCAGCCACCCTACAGCCTGGATTTAGCTGTGACTTTTGGCTTTTCCCAAAACTAAAGTCACCTTTGCAAGGGAAGATTTCAGACTGTCAATAAGATTCAGGAGAATATGATGGGGAAGCTGATGGCAACTGGGAGAACTGTGTGAGGTCCCAAGGTACCTCCTTTGAAGGGGACTGAGGTGCCATTGTCCTATGTACAATGTTTCTTGTATCTTCTTTAATAAATGTCCCTATTTTTTATATTACATGGCTGGATACCTTCCCAACAAACCTTGTACATTGCTTACCTTCACTGCTCTTTTTGGTGTTTCAGCCACTATGGGTGGTAGAATTCCCTTGTAAAAACCAAACAGCCTGTTGGAGAAATAAAATCTTTTATTTAAGAAAGGGAAGTAGAAAATAGGTAATTCTACCTTTGTTTATACAAAAAGCAACTAATCTTAAAGTAGTACCAATTATTCAATGTAGTACACCAATTTTGAAGTTCTTTAATTTTAAAGTACTTCACAGCCAAAAGAAGGACAACAACAAATTTAAAAACAAAAAACAACCAGAACTGTCAGGAAATCTAACTGTATGGAAGTCCAATAACCAAAGAGTTAAAGAAGAAACATTCATCTAGACAGGTAGGAGGGGCAGAGATCGGCAGCCAAGGTGGAGAGGGCGAGAGGCAAGGTGGTGGCTGGAGGACCAGGAGAGGTGGCGGCCGATGGAGCAGGAGGTCCCACATTTGCATGTGGATAAACCAGGAGGAACAACTTGGGAGTGAGACAGAATGCACAACCCAGGGTTCCAGTGCTAGGAAATAAAGCTTTAAAACATCTGACTAAAAAAATCTGTGGGGGTTGTGGCAGCAAGAGAAACTCCCAGTCTCACAGGAGAGTTTGGTGGAGAGACCCACAGGGTCCTAGAACATACATAAAACGACCCACCCAGGAATCAGCACCAGAAGGGCCCAATTTGCTTGTGGGTAACAGAGGAAGTGACTGAAAGCTGCCAAGAGCCCAGCAAGTGTCATTGTTCCCTTTTGGGCTCCTCACCAATGTACAGCGCCACAACACAGCACTGTGGGTTGCCCCACCTGATGAATACCTAAGGCTCCACCCCTTACTATGTAACAGGTATGTGGAGACAAAAAAAAAAATTAGCCCAAATGAAATAACAGATCAAAGTTCCAGAAAAAATACAACTAAGCAACAAAGAGATAGCCAACCTATCAGATGCACAGTTTGCACAGTTCAAACCACTGGTAATCAGGATGCTCACAGCAATGGTTGAGTACAGTCATAAAAGAGAAGAAAAAGTGAAGGCTATGCAAAGTGAATTAAAGGAAAATGCACAAGGAACCAACAGTGACAGGAAGGAAACCAGGACGCAGATGAACAGTTTGGACCAGAAGGAAGAAGTAAACATTCAACCAGAACAGAAAGAAGAAAGAAGAATTCAAAAATATGAGGAGAGGCTTAGAAACCTATGGGACAATATTAAACATTCCAACATCTGAATCATAGAGGTGCCTAATGGAGAAGAGGGAGAGCAAGAAATTGAAAACTTATTAGAAATCATAATGAAGGAAAACTTCCCTAATCTGGCAAAGGAAATAGACTTTCAGAAAGTCCAGAAAGCTTAGAGAGTCCCTAAAAAGTTGGACCCAAGGAGGAACACACCAAGGCACATCATAATTACATTACCCAAAATTAGAGGTAAGGAGAGAATCTTAAAAGCAGCAAGAGGAAAGGAGACAGTTACTGACAAAGGAGTGCCCATTAGACTGTCAGCTGATTTCCTGAAAGAAACCTTATAGGGAAGAAGGGGCTGGAAAGAAGTATTCAAAGTTATGAAAGGCAAGGACCTACATCCAAGATTACTCTATCCGGCAAAGCTATCATTTAGAATGGAAGGGCAGAAAAAGTACTTCCCAGATAAGGTCAAGTTGAAGGAGTTGATCATCACCAAGCCCTTATTATATGAAATGTTAAAGGAACTTATCTAAGGAAAAGAAGATCAGAAGCTATGAACAGTAAAATGACAACAAACTCACAATGATCAACAACTGAACCTAAAAAAACAAAAACAAACTAATCCAACAACTAGAACCAGAACAGAATCATGGAAATGGAGATCATGCAGAGGATTATTGGCAGGGGGAGAATGGGGGATAAGGTACAGGGAATAAGAAGTGTAATTGGCAGGCACAAAATATACAGGGGGGAGTTAAGAATAGTATAGGAAATGTAAAAGCCAAAGTACTTATATGTATGACCCACAGACATGAACTAGGGGGGGATGAATGCAAGTGGGAGGGGAGTACAAGGTGGAGGAGAACGAAGAGGGCAGATAGGACAGCTGTAATAGCCTAATTGATAAAATATATTTTAAAAATAGAGAGATTATGAATACTATGCTTATTAGCATTGTTCAGAAGAAGAATAAATAATACTGAGACTGGAATCCCTTAGTTAAGTTGCTAAATACAATCATGAGTTGTACCTTAAAGATAAAGTTGATAATCTTCAATCTAAGGATCTTGAATTTATTTTCTCAGTTGTGTGGTAGGTAGCTTCGAGCCATCTACAGTCTTGCATTTCCTCCCTTATGGTAACCAAATGAGGTTAGGTTTACACCTAAGCCCACTAGACTGAAACTTTCTGAGGCTAGCAAGTTGATGAAATCTCAATTTTAGCTTTACTAACACAGGGAACTAACAAGCTCTATGGCTATGGAACCTGGGTTCCTGGGTGTGTCCTGATTTGTCATAATTTTTTAACTTCCTTCATAGAGAAGAAAGTAGGTCAGGGACACACAATGCTGACAGAAGAAATGCCAAACTGCCTTGCTGATATGCAATTTCACAGGGCCTGGGACAGCTATTGTTGACATAGTTGATAAACTTGTCCCATATTCTGATGTTTTTAGAAAAAAATTAGTAGATATGCTTATGATGAGATTATAATACATCATTACTTATTTCACATTAGATTTTATAATTCAAAGTTTTAAATTTCTCTGATCTAGAATCTTTGAATATATTATCTGTAATATATATTATCTTCATATAGAATTATCTGTAGGTAGACTGGGCTTTCCATGTGTGTGTGTACACACACATGTGTGTAGATAAATATATATGGATATAGATATATAGATATAGATATATCACACCCTCATTTGAAACCTGGAAATACATAAATAGAAAAGACTATTCTGCATTATTTTCTGAGACAATCCATTTCCCTGATGAACCCATGCATGACTACAGATAAAGGCATGACTCAGTGTATCCCAATGGTAGGATGTCCATTTTACATGGGGCTGGAGATTCTTTGACTGACCCTTCAAACTTCACTCCTACTTCTTCAAGTTAGGTTCTGCTTCTAGCTGTACCTCTGAGACAAGAAAGTTAAGAGTTTATTCAGATTAATTTACTGTGCCACCTAATTCAACATGGTGACCAAGTTCTTCCTTAATTAACTCGCTCCCCTTCAGTGAGGGGAGCCAAGACTTGTCCTGCAGCTTTTAAACTGTTAACTCCTTGAGGGCTGAGTGTGTGTTAGAGTGCTTACCCCAGGCTGTCTGTGTGTGTATAAGCAGAACACAAATGTTTGTTAAGTATATGAATTTCATGAAGAGGAAGAAAGGAATCAAATGATCCCCTGATATGGGTTTACTCTGCTTACTACTTTTCACTTAATGGATAGTACTAGCATTATGAATAAGAAGTAAAGCAAACATGTGATTTGAAGAACTATAGGAGCTCACAAATTCCCCCTACCTCATTTCATGCTAATTTCAACTACTGATGCCTGAAATTCACTTGTAAAATTTAAATACCACTATTCATCATCATTTAAATTTCATTATGAATTAATTATTATATAATTTTCAGCATGAGAGTGACTGAGCACAGGTTTAATCTTCCTCAAAGATAAATGTGATTTCCAAGAAGTTCTACATTGATAATGAAAGACATTATTAGTTCTGTCCTTTTCTGTGCTGATTTTTCCACATCTGGAATATTATGCCTGGTTGATGGAGGGGGTGACATTAAAAACATTTAAGTAAGTAAAGCTTCTAGATCAGGGTGTCCTGGTTAATAGAGGTACTTGAAATCCCATATGACAGAGAATAGTTAGAGGGAGAATAGTTGCTCAGCCTGAAGAAGAAAGATCAGAGGGAAAAACATAATGTGATGGATCTCTTGGCAGGTGAGCACGTAGGAAAGAGATTAGACTCATTTGTTTGTTTCCAGGTGGTAGAACTTGGACCAACAGGTGCAAACAACAAGGAAAGGCACATCTTTGTCCTAGGAGGAGCTTACTATGAGGAAGTACTCGTAACAACCAGAATTATCTGTAGGTAGACTGGGCTTTCCTGAAGAGTGGTGAGTGCCCCTTTGTGGTATGTAGTCAAGCAGTCTGGATGGCCCCTGGGCATGGGTGCCAGCCCTGAGCTATACGCAGTAACGGATGGACTTGCTGGCACTACAAGTTGGTCTCCTCCAACCCTCAGATTTTGTTATTCTAAGAAAAAGAACAAGAGGACATGGGGAAATACTTTTCTGAAAGAGAAAAACTCTGCCTTGCTTCAAACTTTTGCTTCAAGTAGAGTACGGTTTCTATAGAGGACAGAAGTCTTACGCCTAACACAGAAAGTCTTCATTTTAAAACTGATGAGAGAAAATGTTAGAAAGAGGTGTAAGGCAAGAAGGAAGAGAGGCAGCTGGGGGAACCAAACAGATTTCATATGAAAAGATCTGGAAGTTCCAGATCTTCATGCTGGCAATTCTTCCTTGATGCACCCTCCTTCCCTTTTCCCTGCTCCATTCCTTTCATGTGCCACCATTCCCCCTCCCCCATCTCCTGCCATCCCACCGTCCTGAACTTTCTAACAGTGAATTGATAGTACTAACTGGAAACTCTTAAGGACCATAGGCAGTCTTTGCTGGCAAATGGGAAGTTAGAGCTATCTGCTTCCTTGCAATGTATTCTCAGATGTCCATGTAACAGTGGACATCTCT
>PVIA01001943.1:98282-239183 GCA_004024845.1 Tonatia bakeri
CCCCCCCCCCCCCCCCCCCAGGATTTGGAATTAGAACTGAAAATGTCAGTCTCGATCTGTGTGGGTGAAGCTCTTACACATAAAGCTAGAAATCAACAGCAGTCTTCTGTCACTTGGGGGAAATCAATGTGCACTGATGAGAAAGAAGGGAGCTACCCTTCAGGAAAACACAAAAGCGAGATGGTGAAGAGAAACCCGGATGCTGTAAGACAGACTCCGCTGCCAGGATTTCTTTAAGCCTAGTTACATCTCAACCCTTGTTGAATATTAGCATTTTCCTTTGTTTTTGGTTCATTGGGATAGCCAGTTGCATTGATAATACATTTAATTTTTTACTTAAATGAGTCTGAGTTGGGTTTATTACTTACAACCCAAAGTTGGAAGTAAGCCCCTCCTTCAAAGTGGCTGCTGCTGCACCTCAATTCCATGCCCTGTCACAGGAAGAGACTTTGTCCATTATCATGGGCCCTTGGGCCAATCAGAAGAGGCACACCCAATATTTGAGCAAGAGAATGCAGGCAAAAGCTCAGGCTGATGAGCTATTTTTCTGACTTGATTAGAAAATTACTGAAAGTTTTCCTAATGTAAAGTATGGTATACAGATCGTAAGTAAAAGGAATTGCAGTGTTTTATGAAGGATGTACATTTCTTTTTTCTGCTAAGGAATTGATGTTTATATCCACATGCACTGCTCATTCTGCCAAATTTTTCTGCCTTCATGTAGTTTTGGCTTGAAATATAGAAAATGTAGCTTACCAGGACAATAAGTAGGGAATCTGAGAGATTTGTGACACCGTATCAACATGTTCATAACTGCTTTCTTCTCAAGAAGCAGAGTGACACTCCTTGGATCAATGGAAAGGGGGATTCTAACGTTTGTGTAGCATCAATGGCAGTTCTTTTCCCTGAAAGGACAGTAAAGCCACCACTCTGGTTTTAAGTTTTGACCCACATCCAGTCAACTGAAGAACCTTTTGGAAGAGGCACAAGAACCAATGCCAGGCCTCCCATAGCATTGCAGCATAAACTGCATGGCAGCCCTCATATTGTTTCTCAAAGTTGTTACTTCTGAAAATTGTGAGTTTGGTTTTAACTATCATATATAGGAAAATGTTAACTTGGATGTTTATAAACTTTTGTTGGTATTGTTATCAGGAAAAATAGTCAAAATTTGTTGAATGCTTACTCTGTACTAGTAAGAATAAATATATGAAGGCATATGGACATATTTTAGTCTCATTCAACTGCCACAAAAAAAGCCTTTGAAGTAGGTACGCTTTTGTTCTTCATTTTACAGGTGAGGCCTCCCATCCCATCACCACCAAGAGGGACACAGTGACACAAATCAAGTTCCATTGTCCTCGCAATCCCAGTCCTTGACCACTGGGCTGTACTGCTTTGCAGTTTTCCTTGAAATAAAACTATTTCTCTAAACACTTATTGAAAGTTATTCCTGTTGCAAAAACATCTCGTCATTTCATATTTTAGTAGGAAGCAGAAATGGCACTTAAAAATCAGGCTTCTATTCTGTGTCCATTCTGTTCTCAAGTCACACGAAACACCACCTGCATGACTGGCAGACTGGGCTGAGATGAACAAGATCTTTGTGTGTGTGTGAAAGCCTTTGGTTTGTTGATTAAATATTTTCTAGTTGGATCAAAATGGAAAAAAAATTAGGCCCTAGGATAAGTGTTTTTCTCTCTGAGGATAACTTTTGTCCTTAAGAGGCTCACCAGGATAATTCTGTTGGTGTGGGAGAAAGACAATACTTGCTTCAGTAATATAATAAAATGCTGAAATACTAATACTGTATTAAAATAAAAACTTATACAAAAAAGTCAGTAAGGAGCACTGTTGGTTGCTCACCTGACAGATATCCCTCAGATTCCTCCTTGTTCCTTGAGGTGCAGATATTCGCCATCCCCTCTGTTCAGGGAAGAAAGCCCTTCTGCAGTCCAGGGGATGAAGCAGAATTCTTCAAGCCGATTATGGTGGTCCCATTCCCTTGCTAGTGAAATCCTGTCACTTGCATGGACATATGACCCAGCCCTAGTCCATGACACCAGCAGGGGGGAGGAATGTATGTGGCAAGTCATGGATTTCCAATCTAAGACAAAGAGGCACATGGGAAGAAAAACCCCTCTTCTTTGCTAGATATTGCCCTAGCTGCATGAAGTCAAGTCAGATATCATTACTCACAAGGTGAAGATGGCCAGTGGAAATATGGAAAGGCCTGAATCTTGTTGAATGAATTAACCAATCCTGGCACCCTACTTCTAAATTTATGATTATGTGAAATTAAAAGTGAATCTTTACTATGTGATCTTTCAACTCCTTCTCTTATTAACCTACCACTAAAAATATCCTGACATTCATAGCCTTTAACACCCCCATTTCTGAAAAAGTCTTAAGTGGTAATTCTTAAATCATAGCAAAGATGGTTGTTAAATGTTAAGGACAGTTTTTAGATGGAGCCTGTGAGAGCCATTTTAGATGATTGCTCTGAGGAGCCCATCACACACTAAAACATAACTCTATCCCATCAGGATGATGACCTGTGAGAGAACCGCATATCGCAGATGGAACGTGGAGAAGCTCATAGGCAAATACAAGGATGGGGTTTCAGGTCTCTAAAGCATTTAGATCACGATGGTGCATATACTAATGAGAGTTGTTGGTAGAAACCTAAGTAGACACAGAGTACTGCAATATTGGATCACATTTGTTTTTAATTGTATAATCAAAACAGACCTTGTATTACTTATGCACATCTATAAAATGAAGATCAAAACTGCACTGCATGTGTTCTCAACGATGCAGCTCACACACAGCTTATTTGAAGTACAGATTTGTGCCAAACCCCCAAAATAATTTTACCCCTCATTTCCCCCATTCCAATTTCACAGTGTGAAGCTATTTAACATATTGGGTGGCTCCAAGATCATACATACACCAACCAGTGAAAAGATGTTGATCGTATGAAGCAAGGACATGTGGAATTTCCTCCGAGTTCAAGTTTTCATCCCATCTTGGGGGCTCATTTGTAGCCGGTCAACACCCCAGAGAAGCCTTCCTGCTTTCTCTCATTAGTAGGCTCCAATTTTAGGCTTAAGGTCCCAACTTTAGGCACCCAAAGAGACCAGACAGATCCTTAATTAAACATCTTATACCTGACAACGTATTTGCTCCATTTGGATGGTTGAAAAAAAGTTAGTTGCTTTAAGTCAGCTACTGAAATATGAAGACTTTATGGTACATAGTGAATAGATAGAAGAGTCAAAATTTGACTCAGGTTAAGAAACCAAAATGGAGTGGAAAAATCACATGTTCTGTCTGTGCCTCCTTTTTTCCCTCTGAGTTGGTTTTGCTGTTATTTTCCTACTTTAGAATGTAGAAAAAGTTTGTTTGGAAGTCATTTGTACTGCAGAGTTGGACTGTTTCCCCAGGCAGGCTGGGAAGTTTCCGAAGTCGCTAGGCTGGTAAGCAGGCTTTGGGTGTGAGGAGCAACATAACAGCCTCTTTTCTCCATTGCAGCCCCAAGGCGGAAGGGAAACTGCAGCTGCTTCACAACTGGCCTTTAGAGGGGGTCCTGCCCTGCTGTCCGTCAGAAGGGTTCTAAAGCTCACCTGATAGATTACTGAGAAATGAGTATAAGGAACCCATGAATAAATTATCTTCCCATCGAAGACAGGAAAAGATCAATGTACAAATCTGTGTGTGGAAACCGAGGCTTTCCCTGGTTGTTGGAGATGGAGGGCTTTGGGGCCTCAACTGCTGAGGTTCCTGACCTGGGTCCAACTGCCATCACACTGAATGCCAGAATCGAGGTGCACATCACTGGAGCCTGGAAAGGCCAGTCAGAGAAATGATTTCCAAGTTGTAAAGCCATTTCCAAGCACCTGCAGCATACTCACATGCAGCATGAGAAGGATGCCTTCACCTGGATCCCACTTCTTTGCCAAAAACCTGGCATTCAGCAAGTGTCCAGGGCAGCAATAATGCTCACCAGTGAAGCATGAAATAGGAACGACAGGGAAAGTGACACCAGATCTCCAGTTGGGGAAATTGGAAAGCATTAACACATCTGTGTACCTAACAGAGCACAATTACTACATTTTATTTTGTTTCAACAGTCAGGACCTAAATGAACATCACCATTCAGTTTTGTTCTGGGCAATGATCCAAGCTCATCTTGGTACAGTTGATTTTGAAGCCTCACAGTCAATCATATCTTCACAATTTGTTCTCCTTTCAGGCTTCAGGCATCCTCCTGATTTCCATTTCTTGTTTGGAAGCCTTGAGTCATCTGTTCTGGCAACATGACCAACCCAAATCAGTCATTTTCTCCAAATTATATTGAAATAGGGATCTTGCTAGTTTGTTTTCTTCCTACTTCTTTCTTTCACATAATTTTGCCTTTAAGGATCTCCTAATATAAAGCTGATTGAAGGCATACAATATCCTCTTTCTTGTGCTGTTGTCAAATCCAAGTTTCTTCCCCACAGGCTGTAGCTCTGTAATCAGAACCGTGGGGGCGGCAGTGTTACGAGTGCTTGCTCCCACTGCTGAACGGTGGTGTATCCCGGGGCAGGATTCTGGCCCTGACACTGGACCTTTACGGCATTATCCTGACATCACTTACACTGATTCACAAAATCCTAACGAAAAGGTGAGTATTCATGGCTCTGTTATTTGAATTATGTAGAATCTTCAATCCGAAGCTCTCAAAATTACATGCATGTTGGGGCCCTTTTCATTTAGGCAAAGAAGAGAGGAAAAACTGTGTATTCTTCAAAGAAGAGAAAAAACAGCTTAAAAAGTGACAGATTCTTCTTTTAAGAGAATCAACTGAACTTCAAGGAAGTGCAACATAATTAAAGTTTTAGCTAACATTCTTACATAAAATATCAAAAGTTTTCCCTGCTTCAACTCACATCAGGTCTTCAGAGTTATTATTTTTCGTTACAGAGAATTAATTGAATTAAGTTTCTGCATATGGTCCTTGAATGTATTTGTACCCCAAACCATACCACTTTCATTATATGCTGTATGAAAGAATTCTTTAAAGTTTTCCTGAACACACGTTTTTAACTGAACTTTCAGCATGATTTTACCATGACAATTAAACTCTGTTGATGTGTCTAAAATAAACTACAACTTTGATTTTCTAAGACACGAAAAATTAGTTTAGCTGTCAGTACCACTTAGGAGGTAGGCCCCTGGCCCCACGCCCTGGAAAGTTGGCGGGCACTCACTGCACTGAGCATGCTGCACAGCTCAGCCCAGCAGAGCATTAGGGTGGTACGAGATCCAGAACCCTGATGGAAAATGCTAAGGAAAGAAAGAGCAAAAAAGATATTTGAGACGCAACTAAAGTAGTACATAATATGGGTAGAATGTGGTGTTAATTGCTCCATTAATCTATAAATGAAAAGACTGACTTAGAACTAACTATGCAAAAACGGTATTAATTTTCAGAGACAGCAGATTGCCTTATAAAGATGAACTCATTTCCATTAGGAAATAAGAATCATAAGAGCAGTCATTCACGCATGTGGATGGCAACTATGAGAAATAGGACTTAAGGAAAAAAAACCTGGGACTGAATGAAAGACAGGAAAGAGGACAGACCTGATCGTGGAGTCAAAAAAGTCCATCTCTGACAAATAAGTCCACCAAAGAAAGTCTTTTCTCCATTCAAGTCACCCTCATCCTCTTACCAATCCCCTTTTTCTTATTTCCATTAATTTTTTTTATTTATTAATTTTAGAAAGAGAAAGGAAAGAAGAGGGAGAGAGAGAGACACACGGATTTGTTGTTCCACTTGTTGATGCATTCATTGGTTGATTCATGTATATGTCCTGACTGGGGATTGAACACACAACCTCGGTATATAGAGATGATGCTCTAACCACCTGAGCTACCTGGCCAGGGCTTTGCCTCCATTTTCAATTTGTTTTTCCCATTCATGAAGTAATTATCATTCATCTATTCACTCACTCACTCACTCATTCAATATGTTTTGTTTTAAGCACTAAGCTAAACACATTTTTCTAGGGTCAAACATTGATTCAGGAGTTTCATTATTCCCAAATCAACTGAGACAATTTTCTCCAAGAATCCGTCTCTGAGGTGGCAGACAAAATCTTGATATTGTACCTGCCTGCAATATTTTAAAGATGTTGCCTTTCATATTTCATTATGTATTTAGCACATAGTGACACTCAGTTAACATTATATTGAATATACTTATGTTCAAATAAGAAACGTATATACTTATGCATATACACACAGGGATGAGCAAAGGGAGGTTTACAGTTGTTTGTATAAAAAAAGACATGCAGGCTACTATTGTCACAATCGCTTTATTAACTTGAATGTCATTTGTGGGTGTAAATCTACTTTTGCCCACCTGTGTCTGTACATATACATACATACATGTATATAGGTCCATCCAAACACAGACATGACTCAGTATCCATGTTAAGAGAGAATGACTTATATATTTTTAATTGAATAGAGTGCCTATTATTCACATGATTACCATATTTAATCCAGGATATAAATTGCTTGACAATGGACACTCCTGTTCTTTATCACCACCCTTGGGCATTCGGCATGAGCTCAATGCTACCTGTGAGGAAAGGCCATGTCATGTGGTGGGCAGGAGTGTGGGCTCTGGAGCTAGACTCCCGGATTTGAGTTCTGGCTTAACCATGTGTGAGCTGTTTATTCACCATGAAAAGCTGTGGTGTGAGCAGAAAAGGTGAGCAAAGTAATTCTAAAGCATTCCTTCCAGAATAGAGATATTTTTATGCCAGATCTCTTACAAGCGCTTATGGAAATGAGTTAGTACATTGTTGTAAGTAACATGATTTAATAGCCTGACCTAGCAGCAGAGCTATATATGACCCCAGCTGGGACTGAAAGCCTCAGAATTCAGAGATGTCCTTCACAAATGGAACCTTACCTAAATGTGTGACCCAGTGCATCAGGAATTCACACCCTGCTGTGGAATTCTGCTGCAACCAATTCGAACATGCATGAGGTCAAAGATGTTGTTCACTAAGTGCACTGAGCCGGCTACTCCCAAAATGTAAGTCACATTTGGAAACGTGTTAACTCTTTTTACTGCCCCAGTTACTATAGTAGACTCCAAACTAATTTCTTGAGGTGCCCCCTGGTGGACCTCTAACAAAACTGAGAAATGAAAATAGTCTTTGTGCTAAATGCTTTACAATTATAATCTCATTATACTCTTTTCATTTTATAGACATGCACTCGAAGACCCAGAGAACCAACCTTCCTACTAGTCAGACAACTGGTAAGCAGTGGAGTTGGGATAAGAACCAAGGTCTACTTGACTCCAGAGCCTCCACCCTTGATGCCATGCTTGATGTCTGTGCTCAGAGAGAGAGAGACAGAGAGAGAGAGGGACAAGTCTGCTGGGTAACATCATTCGACCTCCCGGCTCTAGTGCTCCTTCCGTGACTGTGTCTCTAGTGCTGAGGCCCCAGGCTCTGCTCGGTTTCTGGGAGGGGCTCAAATGATGGTTTTTGAATGGAGAAACAGCCAGCTAAACCAGGGTTGTTCGTAGTCTCCTTGTCATCTACAGCCCCCTGAACCAGAGATTTTTAAGAGCCTGGTTCTCATTGAACTGAATGAAACACAAGTTAAATGTAGCCACCAAGCTTTTTCAGAGTTGGATTAAAAAAGTTAGTCTTATAGGTAGTTTATGGACTTCAGGATATGCACAATTTTCCAGATCACTTTGAAAAAATTTTCCTTCGTAACACATCATTACCGATGAATACTTAAGGCCTATTTTTCTACCTGACTCTTACAATCAATGTCCTAGAAAACCACAAGCTGGTTAAGTTGTGTAGAATTCAAGTTGTTTGGGGGGGAAAAACGCAGAAGACAACCCTAGGACTTAAATCCTAGACTGCGGCTGCCTCTCCCTGGCGATTTCACCCAGTCCTGTTACTTTAATTACATGCGCATGCTGACAACTGTCATATGTCTGCAGCTCATCTATTTGTCTCCTCAACATCTCCGGTTGGGTGTCATAATTAGCATGTTCACGATAAACTCCTGATTCTCCCTCTACAAACTTGCTCCACCCACAATATTCTTCAGACCAGTTAATAGCAGCTCCATCTTTCCAGTCACCCAGAACAGAAAGCATGTGCTTGAGTTCTCACTCTTATTCATCTCTGTTACCCTGGTCCCAGCCTTGATCACACCTCACTCCGGCCATTGTGATGGCCTCCTACCTAGTTTCCCTCCATTCTATTCTCAATGCAGAGACAGACTAGTCCTATTGAGATAAAAGGTAGGTCATGTGACTCCCTTTTCCCAACCTTCCAATATTGTCCTATTTCCCTCAAAGCAAAAACCAAAGTCCCTTCAAAGGCCCCAGGCAATATGCTTCCACCATGCTGCATTATGCCTTCCACCTCATCTCCTCCTAGCCTGTCCTTGTTTTACTTTCCTCCTGCCCCACTGACTTTCTGGTTTCTTGGACAGGGCACACTTCCACCTCAGGGCCTTTGCACTTGCTGTGTCTTGTCTGGGATTCTCGCCTCCACATACCTCTGTGGATCACTACTTACCTCTTTAAACTCTGTACCGTTACCTTCTCAGTGAGTTTGATCTCACCTCTCTTTTATTCAAAATTGGAACGCTCTTGCCCTGGCTGGTATGGCTCAGTGGATTGAGCACAAGCCTTCGAACCAAAAGGTCGCTGGTTTGATTCCCAATCAGGCCACATGCCTGGGTTGCAAGCCAGGCCTCCAGTAGGGGGCGCATGAGTGGCAACCACATATTGATATTGCTCTCCCTCTTTTTCCCCCTCCCTATCCCTCTCTCTAAAAATAAATAAATAAAATCTTAAAAAAAATAAAATTGCAAAACTCTCATCTTAGTACTACCTATCATTTCTGCCTGCATTATTTTTTTCTTTATAGAACTTATACCTACTTGTTTTATTTATTCTCAGCTGCTCCCACTATGATGTCAGCTTCATGAGGAGAGGACAGTGTTTTTTGCCTATTTTATTTACTGGTGTATCCCAGGGGCTGAATGCAGGACCTGACATATTGGTGCTTGGTAAATATTTGTTGAATAAAAAAATAAATGCATTATATTACAACTGACCCAGTCTGACAGTGCTGTGAAAAGAAAATTGTATCTGGCATTTTGAACTAATGCTAGATCAATCTCTTTCATTTTCCCACCAAATGTCAGTTCTTCCTGTTTTCTTTGGAATCACCTCCACTTCACCAAAATGACTGTGAACGAGGACAATGTTGGGCATTCGATCTAGTGAACGTGAGCAGACTTCAGGAAACGACAGCCAAGGAAGCCTAGGCTTCACGTGAGTTATTATCCCGCACCAGCCCTGTGGTAACAAGTGGCACTTTCACCCACCCAGTCAGCCTTGTCTCTTCTCTCTGCTGGCAGAACCTAACCCCGGTGCTCACACCTTTGAGGCCATGTGCCCAGGGAAGAGGAACCCTTCCTGGCATAATTGATTTAATCACCTGCTCTTATTCTCCTGGCTCTAACTGTATGAGACATGAGCAGAAGTCTTAATGTTAGCCAATGAAACTTGAAGGGGCTTTTGAGAGAGGTTTTTTTCGCTCTAAAAAAAATATAGGGTTTTTGTGTTTTACCTCCAGAGATGTGAATTTCGTAGGTCTGAGTGGAGGCTCAGGAATTTGCATTTTAACAGCACCCTAATTCTGATGCAGAAGGACCAGGAACAACACACTGAAAAATAGAAAAACATACTTGCCTATTGGGTTAATGACCTGGAGCTGCTCTTACCCAGATGTCTGTCTGTTAGGAAGCAGGCTAGAGTACTCAATGCCATTATCAGGCAATTTCCCTATGAACTTCATGAAGTCACCCTCACTTTCCTCTACTTTCTAGCCTAGAGTGAACGCTGCTAATTGCAGGTGTCCTCCACGTCCCGATAGGGCTTAGAAACCAGGAAGCTACAGATATGCTTAGGATCAGTCACTGCTGAATGGGGTACCAGGTAGCATCCTCCCAGTCCCCATTAGAGGGACTTTGTTCCTACTTCTTTGTTTTTTCTTCAGTTTACTTAGGAACAGCACTGAGACATGCCAGAAACAGATTATTATCTTGCCCACATCTTTTTATAGGAGATTAATATTTCATTCCACTTCTGTCTATCAAGAGTAGCAGAAATCTTGGTTGGCATAAATCATGTTTTGACTGTTTAAACACAAGAACAAAATTTAAATGAGGGTACTTTTCTCAGAACAGGTATGACAGGAAGTAGCCTCCACTGTAAAACAAGCAGGACCACACCTGCGGCTGTTGGAGCTGAAGAATGTAGGAAAATACCTTCCTTATGCTTTATAGAATGAACCAACAAAGAGGTCAGGTTTCTCTGGGGTTCTGCAGGTGATTGATTTTTAGAGAAGGAACACAGCATGGGGAATGTACCTATAGATTTAGCTTCTAAATTGACTACTTATGTGAAGAAAGAGACCTGTGACTTACCGACTAATCTTGGTGTTTACATTTTCCACCAAAGCCACTAACTGTCCCAAGGAGTTCCATGCCCCTCACCTGCAGCCTGTATTTTTGGTTACCATTTTGGGGACCATTCACTTACTGATGAGCAAGTATTTCTTGAGCTAGTATATACCTGGTGTTAATTACCAACAGAGCATCTAATTTGGTCATTGAAATAGCAACATGCCATAATTCTGTCAATTATCATGTTCGTAACCTGGAGAGATCCAGCCACAGTATTTCATTCATCTGTGTAATTTGTCCATGAGGCAGGAAAAGCACACGAATATTTTTCTTCCATTTTTCAAGGAATACTGAGTAATGGAAAGGTTACGTCTACTTATTATCTCAGGCAAGAAATTGAACGCCTAAAGATTAATTTGAATTCTGTATTTGGAGTTTGAATTTTTTCCAGTAAATTCATCTATTCATTCAATTTTTTCCCAGTAAATCCATCTCTTCATTCGCTGAATCCTGAGTGTCTGCTGTGTTCCAGTCATGGCTCTCTGGGTAGAGACAAAGCAGTGAGCAGGCCTGACTCATTTCCCGTGCTCTCAGAGCCCAGGTCCTGACGACGAACAGGCGAGAAACGAATGGATAAAATGATGCCAGATCAACAACATTAATTATTAGAGAAGTTAACCGGATATCACTTCACATCCATTAGCATGGCTATTACAAAAAAAACCACAACCCTTTGAAAATAACAAGTGATAGGGAGGATGTGGAGTGATGGCAATCCTTGTGCATTGCTGGTGGGAATGTACAGTGGTGCAGTTGCTGTGGAAACCGTGTGGTTTCCTCAAAAAACCAAACATAGATTTGCCTTATGATCCGCAATTCTACTTCTGGATGTATGTCCCAAAGTAATTGAAAGCAGGGACTCACATAGATATTTGTACACCAATGATCATAGCAGCAGTATTCTTAATGGCTCAAAGGTGACAACAGTCCAAGCACTAATCAACAGCCCATGGACAAATGGACAAATGTGATGTAGTGTATGCATACAATGGAATACTATTCAACCTTAAAATGGAAGGAAACTCTGATACATGTGGCAACATGGATGAATCTTGAAGATATTATTATGCTAAGTGAAATCACATGAAAAAGGACAAATGTTATGATTTCATTTATATGGAGTACCTAGAGTAGTCAAATCCATGAAAACAGAAAGTGGAAGGGTAGTTGCAGGGGCTGAGGGGAGGGGAAACATTAGTATTTAACTTGCACAGTTTCAATTTTGCAAGATGAAAAGAATTCTGGGGATGGATGGTGGCAATGACTGTACAACAATGTGAATGTACTTAATGCCACTGAAGTGTACACCTAAAACATAGCTAAAATGGTGAAATTTAATATTATGGATATTTTACCTCAATAAAAAATGGTGCCAGAGAGTGAAAAGTTAAAAGGCAAAAAAAGGAGGGTAACCATTTGCTATGTGGGAAGGAAGGAGGCAACTAATTCTGACTGGGTCTCCAGGGAAGGCCTCAGTGAGAAGATACTTGCTGAGTCCAGAGGACTTCTATTTACAAGAGCTACAGTCTATTAGAAAATGAGAGAAAGTTTAGAAATGGAGCACTTTAGGAAAAATCACTATATTTTAGGAGAATCAAAGGCAGCAGTCAATAAGCCTTTACTTTGTTTTTCAAGTAAGGAGAATGGACAAACCATGATTTCCAAGGTAGGCTCCTGGGATGTCCTAAAAATTAGTTTTAAACATAGTTCATGCTCTTCAGATTCATTCTTCTCCCTATAGGGAACTTCATGCACAGTAGTGGCACACTGTGATGATTCCAAAAGTTAAAACAAAATCATTTGGTAAGACCCACCAGAAGCAAAGGCAGCATTAAATACAGAATTCTAGAATCATGGCATCGCCCTTAAGAGTCCTTAATGCTCACTTCTGAAGCTAGATTTTCTCTGCAATGTCCCTGTCAGGAAACCCCACATCTGATCAGCACATGCTGAGATCTGACATCCTATCAAGACTGTTCTTCCGATCCAGGTGACTTTGCCATTGGAGAGAGACACAGACCTTCCTGTCTTGAGCTCAGTTCCATTTTCAGGTGTCTTTCATCTGAACCTAATCATCAGGTGTGATGGTTAATTTTATGTGTCAACCTGACTGGGCCACAAATTTGGTCAAACATTAGCCTGGTGTTTCTGAGGGTGTTTTCTGGATAAGATTAACATTTATATCAGTAGACTGAGTAAAGCTTATTGTCCTCCATAATGTGGGAGGGCATCATCCAAGTACCTGAAGGCCTGAATAGAACAAAAGGTGACTTGCCCCCATATAAGAGAGAATTCTGCTTGATGGCCTTCAGACTGAGATATCAGCTCTTGTTGGTTCCAGTCTTTGGACTTGGAGTGAGACATTGTCTCTGCAGATTTTGAATTTGCCAGCCTCCATAATCTCATGAGCTAATACTTTATCTGTCTATTCATCCATCTGTCTATCTACCAATCCATCCATCCATCCATCCATCCATCCATCCATCCATCCATCCATCCTATTGGTTCCATTTCTCTGGAGAACGTTGACTAATATATCAGGCCATATAAAAAAAGTATAATTCCATTCCTCTTGAGGAACTACAAAACATTTGAACATGATTATTTGGCACTGTGATGCCTCTTTTCTTATAATAGAATCTCAGGCCCCTCATTAATCTACCTTGGAGTTCCTGGACAAAAATCCGCATTTAGTGTGGGCTGACATGGGTGTGGATGAGCAAAACTATTATCTACTTGTTCTAAATGTGAAACTTCTATCCATGTGGCCAAAGACAAATTTAGCTTTGTTTCGCCCATGCCATTCTGTTGTGCATATGGGTAACACACACAGGTATATACAGCCCATTGTTGTAAACCTATCACTCTTCTATCTCCTTAAGGCCACAATAGAAGGAAAGAGAGATGGGTAAGAATAAATATGTCCCAAGTACAATAAAAGGGAAAGAGATAAGGTTTAAGGAAGGTTGTTTAGTATACATAACCTATGTCATCTTTATTTACAGATGCAGAAACGAAGTAACCTCTCCACACTGATACAGGAAGTCCTGGAGACGGGGCTGAAGCCCAGGCCGCTCTGATCCCGGAGCCACGGTCTGCCCAGTGCCCCACACCATAGAATATTTTCACGGGTGGCATAAATTAGGAGAGAAAGTGCACAAAAAAGGAAAAAGGGAATAAATTATAATATAAGGAAAAATTAAATTTAATAGCAAAGGTATTATTAACTCTAATTTTTTTGTGTGCTTTCCTACAGAATTCAAGAATTTTCAGAGAAAAATTCTTACTACCAATAGCAGAATGTGTGGAAAAGCAGGAATAATTTTTCAGGTAAACTTAGGGGTGAGGAAACAAACAAAGAAAAGGCCCATGCACACTTAATAATCATAACTGTTAATTTTAAAATTGGTATTTAAGATGAAAACTGTAAGTGTTGAGGAGACAGTGTAGAAAAATAAAAAAAATTAATTGATATACACTGCTATCTACAATTCTAAAGAGAAAAAAGGAAATTAAAAAAGAGAATTCTATTTAGTCTTGACCCTTGAAAAACTGTGACCCACACTATACCCCATTTATATGAAATGATAACGAATGGAGACAAATCTGACTATGTTTTAGAAAATCTTACATGGAAGAGTTTTCATCCAGTCATAGGCATGGAGGTTTCTTATTCACTGAAGAGAGCAATAGTGTGATACCTGAAAAGAATTCCATTACCACCTGCCCTGAAAAACTAACACGACATTCAGAAAGTGGGCATTTTGCACGTAGAACAACCCCATGAACTACATACACACACACGTATAGGCATGCTCACAAACATGGTGGTTTCCCCCTCCATCTCTGTCAGTGCCCTGTGGTGACAGTAACTGATCCCTTGGGACCCGCACTCCCATGGGGCTTGGAAACAGCCTATGGAGCCACCGGCTGACATTCCTGGTGACAGCCTCAGAGGCTCTTCCCCTGGAGACCAGATTAATTATGTGTAGGGGCCTGGCAAGCCTACCACAGTGACAAATGAGAGAGCCTGGGATGCAGGGCTGAAAGTGGGTTTCCTGCACAGCTGAGCCAAGTGCTTCCAACTATCCAGCCAGATGTTTCTCTATATGGTCCTGGCAGCCATGGCTTGAGAACGAGCCAGAATTTGGCCTGATTTCTATACTGAAAAGCTTGATGGAATGCTGGGGTTGTGCCATCCCGTAATAAAAGAGGTGGCCCTTCACACTGGCACACCTTTCCCATTTGCATTGGGAGTCCCTCCAAAGGGAACAGGGGCTTGAGAGAAAGTGGGTGTGTCCATCCAATCCATGCCAGAGCCTGGGGGAGGCATGGAGGGGTAGGGGCTGAGGGGAGGTGGACGGAGAAGAAAGGTTCTGAGTGATTGGAAGCTGTTGCCAGATGGGCTGGAGAGGCGCTCTGCCGCCTCCCTCGCACACCAGGGGATTGCCTGGCTATGCATGCGGCTTCACATCTGTCAGCTGAATCAAAGACATATAATTGAAGATGCAAAGCGAGAAACTTACGTGGTTCACAAGGCTCCCTGAGGGTTTCTGGATCTGTAATCCAGTGAGGAGATTTTAATGAGAAGTGAGCCTAGTGCTCTCATCTGCGAGAGAAGATCTCACCCCAGCTGTGTTTAAGGATGTGGAAAACTTCTTTTGCAAAATGGGCAGTCTTTCTGGATTGGTCACTGCCTTCCCATTTGTCTTGGAACCCTTTGGCCTTCTTCCCAAAGAAGTGTTTCTTTTTGAAGCTTGGGCAATTTCTGAGCATGAGGAAGGTTCAAGAGATGCTGTGATTGGGCTTTAGAACAGTGTGTCAGGGAAGGCTGTCTAGATAAAGCCATTAACCTGGTATGATTTCTTAGAGCCAAATTTAAACACTTCCAAATGTTTAATCATAAAAGTAATACATATTCAAGGTAAAATTCCAACAATATATAAGGATGAAAAGGATGAACTAAAAGTATAAATAGAGTCATTTGTTCATGTTCCTAGAACAGTGCTTCTCAAATGTTTTGTGGTAAAGGAATATTTTTTTCCCAATTCTCATGGATCAATACTTTGTAAAATACAATAAAAATGAATTCTAGCACAATTTCCAAAAGCACGCAAAGGCATACAAAATACTCATTAAAAGTATTTCAAGTTCAACACAGCACACATGTGGATGTAGTGGCAATATCGAACTGCCATAACACTTTTAACAGTCTCAGTTTTTATACTTAGGGTGGACCACACTTTGAACATTCATTTTCTTCTGGAGATTTAAATATATAGATATATCATATGAACATACAGATAAAAGTTTTGAAACATAACAGGAATCATACTGTACATATTGGTCTATAACTTGCCTTTGTACCTAATATATTTTGGCATCTTTCATATTAGCCCACTAAAGATCTACTTCATTCTTTCTTGTATGCACTACATGTTTTAAAGCTGATCTCAAGATGGAGATCTAGCTCAGATGGGGGAAATCTGTGAGTATGCACATGGCTTTTTGATTTTGCTTACAGTCAAAATTTGATGGTATGACCCCCAGAAATGGGCTGTTATTAATTCTATATACCTTTTGATGCCGAAGTCACCACTAGCACTTGTTACAGTTTCTGCTCTGTGAGCAAAAGCAAAATGATCTGCAGTCCAAAGCTTCTTTGCTTTCAAACCAGCTTGTTAACCTCTCTGAGTGTCACAATGGTGGTGACATGATTGGAATAAGCATTTGTCACCATGCACAGCATGAGGCACGCCCTCCTCCAGAGGAGAGGGCTAGGTCCTCACCACAAAGTGGTAGGGACAGATACTTGAATGAACAGGCTTTGCCTCTTCCAGTAAGTAGCAGAAAAGTGCACATGCTTGGAGTCCCATACACCACTGCCACTCAGCAAACAGCGAGGTCTTGGTGGCTCAGACCAGAAAGCCTGCATGAAGGGGAGGTTACACTGGTGACTAACTTCAGCTTAATGCGCAATTCCTCCCTTGCAGTATTTTTTGCTGGAGAAGTGAATTTGTGGCCTCTGTGATTACCTGCGTGGCTTTTAACATTACTGCTAGGGCTTTAAGTGGCCCATTGAGGGAGCAGTTAGTTAGCTGTGTGCACAAACCTCACTCCAGGGCAGGCAGGTCTAGTCAAGATGAATCTGAACACTTGGCCCCGGCACAGGGCACAGCCTAGGAGATGGGCGTAGTGTTTCTGATATTTGTATTTTAGATGTCTCCAATGCAGCCAATTATGTCAAGTCTCTGGGCATGTCTGGAAATTCTGGAAAGGCTTTGTGTTGAAGGCAAAACTGCTCAAGCAGAAAGATGAGTTTTCCTTTCTCCTGGGTTAACCAGGTCAAAAGACAAAGGAGGTTCTAGGTTTCTCCCATGAAGTTCATCAACCTGGGTTTGGTTAGCTCAGATGGGGGAAAACCAGCAGAAACTCCCACATGCACTTTCAGTTGAGAAGAGAAATAATCTCGTTTCTCCAAGGCTCACGAGGGCCTAAAATTCTCTTCTGGCATGAGAGCTACATACATACTGAAAGGCAGTGTGGGAACCTAATTCTCTGATCTTGCTAAAGTTGAAACGGTCCTGAAGACAGCAGCCATGAGTAGAAGCATCTAAGCTAACAACCAAGATGGAGTTACATGGAGAACAAATGAGCTTCATTAAGGGCTGATTTGGCTCGGCTGCTGGAGCCTGCACTGTCCACATCACAGGAGGCTCAAGAGAAGTTTGGGCAAACCATGCAGCTCTGTGTGGACATTTTCATTATCATCTTGTGCTCAGTCTGGGCTCCGAGATGGCACCTGAGCACCAGCATTGCCTGTACCCAGAGAGGACTCAGGGTGCAAGATTTCATCAGTGACCTTCCGCTCCTGGTGAGCAGCTCCTGCAAGGTGTTTTTGTTTTAACCCTGTAAAGAGCCCTTTGAGTGGAAACCTGCCCCAGCAGGCCTACCTTACATATCCCTTCAGAAATGTTTTCTTTTATTCTGAGAATGCTCTTTTGAGTGGGCACCCTTCCTACACTGAACCTATATTGTGTGAAAGTGAAGTTGCCATCTGAATCTAGGGAACGATTTTAAATGCATACCTAGTTCCTTCTCAGAAACCTAGGAGTTCCTCTCCCTGTAAACGCCATCTCCCTTTCAAACTTCTTAGATGGACAGATTGTTGTGCTGACATGGAAATGCTTATTCTCGTCTTTGAACTGCTTGATTTTACAAAATCTCCACCGACAGGCTGTAAACGTGTTGTGTGGCTGACACAATCTTTTGGTGATGAGTGAGCCCTCAGAGCCCACATTCTTTCATTGCTGTTCGGCCTAAGATGACCTCATTTATGTCTGGCAGAGGAGAAGGGGCAGGGCCTCAGAATAACTCAGTTCACGGGGGCAGAGAGAGACCACCCACTTCCCCCCTCGCAGCACAGAGCTCCCATCTCCAGATGATAATGACAAAAGCAATTACAAAAGTAAAATTTTAAGTCCCTGGGCAATTTTTTCCTTATGTCATCCGCTAAATGATTCAGCATACACCTTCCCATGCATGCTTTCTCTTTCTCTTTGGGGAAGTGAGTAGGGAACCTGGGCTGCTGGCAGCTCACCGAGGACTTGTGTCTGAGAGACGTGGGCACTCTAGTTCCAGGGGTAGAAGGGCTGCCTCCCCTGTGATGGAGCCTCTGCACTATTGTGCTCTACAGTGTCACAGGCCATGGCAAAGCCAACCCAGGCCACATTTTACCAGCCATGACTAAATAATTACTTGACATTATTACCATGTTGATTTATGAAGCCCTTGTAGATGATAACATCTAGAGAAGAGATGTGACCATTGTTTTTTCATTGCATGTCTTATGGAGGCAAGGAGAAACTTGGTCCCTGTGAACCAAGGCCTTTAAAATGTAGTGGGAATGAAAATTTAAAATTAAACACAAAACTAAGGACCATTCTCGGCCTGTCACAGGGAAGGAACCACCAGCTCCACACTAGCACATCCAGACTGTCTAAACACTGGAGATTTTACTGTGCTAAAGGGAATGGCTTAGTCAGAAATGTCCTAGAGCAAAGAGCTGCCTTACACATAGTTATAAAAGATGTTTTCACCTCCCATCTAACTCCTACACTCATGTCCATAACCAATAATGGACAGGGAATGGACACGCTACAGTGTGTGTCTAGAATACTCTTCAGAAGACTGTCTGGCTCCATCCGAAAGAGAGAGGGCAAGAGGAAGGGAAGAAAGATGATCATGGGAGAAGAGCAAGGAAGGAAAAAAGAAAGGACAGGAGGGAAAGATGAGAAAGAAAGGAAAATGCAAAGAAAAGGATATCAAATGGTTTCTGCCTCATTGTTATTTTTCATTCTTGCCCAAGATGCTTGGCAGATTCTTAGAGACTGCAGAGCCTGTTCCTTGAAAACCAACTGGATGTCTAGACCAGGCTTAAAGGCATCTCTCTAATTATAGCCACAAAGATGCTTCTCTTTCCTTTCATCTTGAGCCTTTGTGGGGCTCAGCTCAGGCCCTCGCCATCATCTTCTGAAAAGCTATACGTGCCCTATCGCCATTCAATTTGTGCATCCAGACAGAAACCTTGAAGCATTTTTCTCTTGCTTAGGTTGGCACAGCCAGCCCATGGGGTGTGACTTTCACTGCTCTCCCTTGTCCTTTCCTTTTCTCCCCTTGAGCACTCATCACATTAGTGTCCTGCTCTTTGCCAGACATGTCTTCGCGATGGCATTCACCTCAGACAGCTTCCTGGAAGGAGCAGCAACTACACTCCTCTTGCTCAAAAGATGTAAAGCAGGAAAATATTGGCCTCTCTCTATAGAGTTGGCTCATTTTAAAGCTGACCTAATCAAGTCGCAGAGCTTATTAATGAGCGTTTTTAAATAATTTGCAACAGTTACAGAAAATAAGTTGACACAAATTTTCATGAAGGAGAGTAAGATGCACTTTGCACGCAAGTAAACCAATGATTGTAACTGACTTCCCATAGGCCACACAGCAAGCGGAGAGAGAACCAGCTTGAGAGCTCAGTGTGTAGCTCACTATTCTGGTCTCTTGACATTATATTTGCCTAGAGACATTCTAAGAATTAAAATGGGATCAGTCGGGGAGAATAAAAGATAATACATAAAAATAGGAACTATTATGGTGTTTAGTAAACTCTGATCAAATTATCAAACAACTATAAAGATAAGCAAATTGATGCATAACAGACTGGGTGACTTCAAGGACATAGTGAACTCTTGAAATTAGGTGCCAATTATATTATTCATCATGTATAGACAATAACTGGGATCGATTTTAGTTTTTGTTCTCTTTTCCTTCTTTCTTACAGATGTCTGTTTATATCATTGCTTAAAAGCGGGCTATAGACAAGAGAGGAGGAAATGTATAGCTCAAATCTTCTCCCTTTTATAGCATCAAAATCTTTCAAAATATGGGAAGCCATGAAAAATTCTGTGTAGCTTTCAATAATATGAGCTGTATTTGCACATGTAAAAAGGTATCATGCAGTGATACACTTAGTTAAGGCAATACCACCAAAGCTAGTAAGTCTTCTTGCAGAACTGGGCTGCTCTTTCCTCCAGTGACCATGCGGATGCGCCTGTCATGTATTCAGAAACCTCAGCAGTAACAATAATCATATCAGTACCAATTCATATTGGGGTGCTTATGACATCTTAGGTATTGAGTTAGTTATTTTATATGTGTTATGTCACATTATGATATACATTATGATAATCCTGAAATAGGTTTTCTTGTGTCTTAATTTATTTATTTTTAGCCAGAGGGGAAAGGAGAGAGTAAGAGGAACATCAGTGTGTAGTTGCCTGTTGTGTGCCCCCTACTGGGGACCTGGCCCACAACCCAGGCATGTGCCCTTACTGGGAATTAAACTGGCAACTCTTTGGTTCACAGGCCTGCACTCAATCCACTGAGCCGCACAAGCCGGGGCTGAAATAGATTTTCTTAATTTTATTTTTTCCATATGATAAAACTGAGCTCAGTAACAGTGGCATCAAGAGGGGAGAGGCAGCCCTGTGTCCGAGTGCTGTCTTTCATTGAGATCTGCTCTCCGGGCCCCGCCTCAGTGGAAACTGTTTCCTCCTGAGAGAGGCAGTGAGGAGACTTGTCCAAAGGCATATAGACAGAACGAATGTGAAACTAGTGTGTAACAGCAGAATCATGGGTACTTTGGTACTCAGACTTGCCTGAATATTAGAAATTTACCTGAGTTTGAAATTATAACTTGTAATCAATTCCAGTATAAAGAAGCCATCAAGCATTTAAATTTGGAATTAAATGTTAATTTAAGTACTAGCCCGACTACTTAGTTGTTGTGTAACCTTAGACATGGATCCCTCGGAGTTTTAGTTTCTTCATCTGTAAAGTGGGGCACTGTGCCAGTCCCTTTGGGTTGGTATATGTGTTCAGATAATGTTTGTAAAGAGCTTACACCTGTGCTTGGTGCCTAGGAAGCCCTCAATAAATGTTAGCATTATTATATCTCTGTAGCATAAAGTAGAGTTTAAGAACATGCCATCAAATTAATCCAACAGAGTTATTCAGATCATTAGCAAAAATAAACCCATTACCTAAATTACATAAATGCTGGTAGTTATGTGGATGCACCAGCCTACAGCCACCGTAAGATGGTGAACATCGTGTCGTAATTATCTTCCTCAAGCTTCAGAAAAGTCTGTTAAACCATGGAAAGCAAAGAAACTAGGTGTTGGAATTTCACAAAATTAACACTGCAATTTTATAAAACTAGTGCAACATGCTAATTAAATTATACTCAATATAGACTTCTGAACACCGAGTGAAAAAGTAGACATGCTGATTCTGGGGTGGGATTTGAATGAGTACCATCGAGGCCCAAACCTGGATGTTTCTCTGGGAGGATTTAGAGAGTACATTCGTTTGTTTGTCATCCATTCTCTTTTGTTCATGTAACAAATACTTAGAGTGTTGCTAAGCTGTGCTGGGTGGTGCTAGAAACACTGGGGTGAATCACAGGACTTTTTCCCTGTCCCTTGGAGTTTACAGTCCATTGGGGAGGAAGAAGATATTACACTATTAACAAATAGCGGATTAATTACTAAGGCAAAGAGTGCTTTCCATGAGAATTATGTGTCACTTAGTCACTCTGCCACTGGAGGTGACACCAGGAAGAACCTTGAGCTGCTTGTGCTGGGGGAGAAATGCTCGCTGGCCAGTCTTGGGTGTTTGAGTGGGGGTGGTAAGCTTGAAACAGGTGTTCACTGTTGTGGTGGGGTCCCTGCTTGTTTCAATGTGGTGCTCACATAGGAGCCAGACACCATGGGGCATATTGAGCAGACCAGAAGAAGCAGCCACATCAAGTCCATTACCATAGACACTGTGTATCTACCCAGGACGAAATGCATCCCAGGGGCAGAGCCATCTAGGGACATTCCCTTGGTCTGATAACAATGCCGCAGCCCTGGGTCACTGAGATTGCCTCTGTGGCCCAGCCCCTAGTAGCAACTAGGTTTGGAGGCTAGAGCCTCCTATTAAAAACAGTAACAATGGAGAATAAACATAAGTCCAGGAAGTGTGGTTTTCAAAGACTTTATGACACATTAAAGCACAAGGTGCATGGCTTGGAGACCGAGGTAATAGTAACAAAAGGGACTTCAGACTCACACTCCACACACACACACACACACACACACACACACACACTGGTACAGAACCCAGCATGACTTGTTGTGTTCAGAGCTCCAGCAGTGACCACGGCATTCACAGGAAGGAGGGGAGAATGCTCCCAAAGTGTTGCTTGGATGGCAGGACCGCTAGCAGGGTCTGTGACAAGGCAACCCTATGGCTTCCATGGTTGGAGGGGCCCTCCTGCCCAGGGGATCCGAACCTGGAGGAACCTGGGACCACAAGATAACTGGCTGTCTTGCTTGGGCACATTGAGACCCGCTGTGCAGGCTTCTGGGACTGTGAGTAGGAGGGTGTTTGTCCCTTCTCTTTAACTCTGTGTGGGCTCTACGACTATTTTTTTTTTATCCTCACTTGAGGGCATTCTTACTGACTTTAGAAAGAGGTGAAGGGAGGGAGAAAGAGAGGGTGAGAAACACAGATGTGAGAGAGAAGCCTCGACAGGTTGCCTCTTGTCTGTGCCCCAATGTAGGGACTGAACCTGTAACCTAAGCATGCGCCCTCCTGACTGGCAATCGAACCTGCGACCTTTCAATTTCCAGGATGACGCCCGCTGAGCCACATTAGCCAAGGCTCTGCGACTACTTTGACTCATAGAATATGGCAGAAGTGATGCTGGGCCAGTTTTGGGACCCGGGGCTTATGCAAGTAGAACTTCCACTTCCTTTATTTTAAAATGCTTGCTCTTGATGGTGTGACTGCCAGGTAAGCAGTGTGACTACCTCGAAGTCACCAAGCTCTGAAAAGCCCAGGTCATAGAGGATGAGCCTCCATACAGAGAGAGTTAAATGCCAAGGAGCCCAGAAGCCCCCCCACCCCATGTGGGTGGACAAAACACCTTGGAAAGGATATCTAGCTCCAGCTTCCCCAGCTGACCGCATGGACCAGAGCAGAAGCACTCTGTAGTCCTTCCCAGACTCCTGACCTGCAGATCAATGAACAGAATAATGTGGTTGTTTCAAGCCCCAGTGTTTTGGGATCATTTTTTCCAATGGAAGAAGATGACTGGCCCTGGAAGTCTGAAGGAAAAGTATAAACGCCGATGATGGGGCTGACGGGTGTGAGAGAGCAGACGCCAATACTGTTTACCACTGTTTGCTGGTTTGCTTCCATTCTGCTGGAAAACTCAAATTATACTAGAAAAGATGAAAAATTACAACAGGAAGGAGTTACATACTACATTACACTGTTTGACTTGTCATCCTGTGCTGTTGTTTTTCTGGTTCCTCCTGTGCATCCTTTTCCTCTGGTACCACCCCTGCCCCCCAACATCTGCGTTTAGGAGGAGCTGTCCCTGGACTTGTCCCTTCTCCCACTTGGACATTATTGACTCTCTTCAACTTCAACTACTCCTCCATACAGATGGCAACACATGCTGCTCAGCAGATGATGCTCAGCTCCAGAGTCTGCCCTGGCTCACAGTTCTCGCTCTTGACTGCCAACCAGATGCCTCTTAGAACCTGAAACTGTCTGCATGTCCCAAATTAAACTCTCTTCCCATATTAAGCTGGACCAAATTTCCTTATCTCTAAAAGGGGACCTTGTGGGTTGGCACAAGGATTACACAAGAAGACACACATACTGCACCCAGCATGCTGTGAGGCACTGGGAGGTGTGTAGGGACGGCAGCCTGTGTCTGCAATGCACCAGTACTGCGCAATGACAGTCACGTGCACCATGGCACAGCCATCACTCATGCAGCTGTGGGTACGGACAATCAGGACATAGTATTGGGCATGTTGGAGACACTCAAATACTAGTTCTTTCTTTTGTCTTACTCCAAGTATTTTACTCTATTTCATAGTCAGTGATTCTTGTGCTTGTTAATCATTTAGTGGACTTAACACTCCTAGATTAGGAATTAAAAATCTATCTGGTACCTCTCATAGTGCTTCATAAAGTGGCTTTTATGTAGGAAGTGCTAACAAAACAGAATGGAATTGGAAGCAGAAGTGCTTCCACCCTGTATTCTAGCCAGAGAAAAGCTCTACAGCTGTGGGTGAATCCTGCGTCAGTCAAATGAGAGTGAATCCTGACTCCTCTGATTGTGCTCTGGACTCACAGGGTGGTGGCATGTGCATATATAACCACTGACGACCTTTTCTTAGAGTGGAAAGCAGATTGTGGTATTACAATTTGCCTTGGAGCGAGGCAATGAAGATCATAAATTCTGTGCAGTACTTTGGGAACGTGAGTATAAAAGTAAAAAGCGAGAATCTGAAACTAGTTATTTTAGGGAAAAAAAGGAACCATCAAATCTTGAAAAGTTGGAGTGAGTCAAATACCCAAGGATCAAATGTGCAAATCCCTGGACTGCACTTACTCACTTCTCATAGTGAATGCTCTTTTCCTCCTAATCCATTATGCTAATACATATGCCACATTTTATGAGGCCAAGGTGAAAACTAATCAGGCTCTATTGTAACTAAGCCTGTCTAGCTGACACATGACACCCAAACGGATTTCTAGCCTAGCAAATCAAGCCCGCTGGTATCTGCTGGGAGGTGATGAATAATGAGGTAATCACAAAAGGCTGTCTCACCAGGGCATTTTGCGAGGAGGTGGCAGAACAGGCTTCAAGGTGATCTGAAGCTTTAGCCCCTTTTTACTGGACATCTGGTACTGCAGACAATGCTGTGATGAGCTGTGGTGAGCCGACACACATGTGGGCTCACTCCTGTGGCGCTGTTTCAGTGAGTCTTGCGGTGTGGAAAACGTGTAGCTGCCTGCAAAGATCGACTCTAAGAATCTTGGGGATTTCAATTGGTTCTTCACATACCTGTGGCCCTGAAATCACCCACTGACAATAGCCTTTGTTTAAGGGCTGTGCTGCATTTGGGACGGGCTTTGTATTTGAAGCATTGGAGCAGGAGGGGCCCAGTAACTTGCTCACCTAGGGAAGGTAGTGGAAAAAAGCCAGCTGCAGTTTGAAAACAAACAAGCAAGAGAGGCGCACTTAATGTCCAAGCCAGCGTCACAGTGAACAAGGAGAGAAGCAACCATGTCACTTCCCATGAGAGCTGACAGCCTTGGAACGCAGAGAGAAAACCAAATCAGTCAACTGATAATGATATGGGCTTAACTACCCATTAATTTACTTTTAATTATTTTAATAGCACATTTTAAAAAATGGCAGCAGGACGTGTCTCATTCTGATTCCAGCATCACTCCTTCTGACTTACCTCGGCTTTCTAATTGTGGCTGTGGTGTCCCTCCCACATCTGGAATCCCTCTGGCGGGGGCAACAAGACACAGATTGCTTTCAGCTGACCAAAAGCTGCTTTCAGACAGACCTGAGTGCAAATCTCTCCAGATTCTACGACAATGGTTACTTAAGTGCTCTAAATCTTAGCTTCCATGTCTGTAAAATGAGATAGTAACAAAAGCCACACTTCAGGGTTGTTTAGAAGATAAAAAGAGTAAAGCAGGCACAAGGCTAACACGATGCCTGACTAAGTACCCCACAACTGATAGCTACTATTGTAAGGACTTGAGGTTATAAAAAGTCACGTGCTGCATTGTCTTTATTCTACACTGCCTTCACAAAGCAATATGGCGTCACTTGTGCCACCTGGTATTGTTGCAGCTGAAGACAAGGGAAACAATCACGAGAAGGTGTTTGTTGCCAAAAAGTCTGTGGATAACACAGATTTATTTGGAAGTGTAATAGTGGGGCTCTTCTCTCCATCATGCAATTTAAGTTTCTTTGTTTCCTATTTTGGTTCTTTTAAACATTTCTATTATATTTCTAAAAATGACACATCTTTTCTTCCTCTGGGAATTGTCAGGGCAGGCATACATAGTTCACCTTCTCCCTTCAATATTCTCATGAATGGAACAGCTTGTTTTTGAAGGAGTTTTCTTTTCTTTTTTTTTTTTAAGCACTTCATTGCGGTATGATTGACAATCAGAAAGTGGTACATATTTGGCGCATACAACTCAGTAAATTTGGGGAGGTGCATACACTTGTGAAACCATTACCACTATCTATGTCACAAACATACCCCTCACCTCCAAAAGCTTCTTTGTGCCCTCTTTATTTTTTTATTTTTTAAAAGAGGTTCCAGTAGCCCTTCAGGTATGACTGCTTTTAAAACTGTATACATTTTGAAGGTCATTCACAATTTAGAAATTTTTTATCTATCGACACTAAAAAAAGGACTTTAAAATAAAATACTAGTGATTACGAAACAGAGCTAAATTTCTAAAAATCCCAAGGAGAATCTGCTCTGATCACATTATTTCCATATTATCCAAATGCCTAACAAGGATGGCAATTTATCTTCGGAGGGCACATATTTGCAAATTTCTTCTCCCAAGGGTATATCAGGATTTTTAAACTTTCCTTAGTTGCTTCAAGTTCTCTTTTAAAATATGTAGACCCATGTTTTTCCTACAAAAATAGAACTCAGGACAAGGAAACTGAAGAAACCTCTCAGAATATGAAACCTCAAGGGGCAACACAGTACTTAAACTGTTGTGTCATACCTATTTTTACATTTCTTTAATTAATACTTCTTACTCTTACACTTCTGAGGTGAACACGTTTTCTACCCTATTTAGTGTTGCATCTCACAGGGCCTGGCACAGGGCCTTGTCTAAAGAGTGAACAACCTCTGTTTCCTGTCGGGTCAGAGACTTTGGCGTCAGCACACAGCAGCCACGTCTTCAGAGAGCTGTCTAGAATCCCTCCCCTCCAAGTCAAGGCACTGCAGTCTAGACAGAGCTTGTCTCTAAGACTGGGACCAGGAGGATTGCCCCACTTTGGTTTATATCTGTTTCAGAAAGCATTACACTCTGTATATACAGCATTTGTTGTTGATTATTTATGATTTCTAGAAAACATTAGGCAGCATACCTCTTGGTGAGGCATATAATCCCCTATTATAGCTGTTACTAAGAGGAAATCAGATTTGACTTACGTCTTTCTTACTTACATTCCCCTAATGGGACATAGGTACATTCAGAGGCTGCCTGTACTTCATTTTGCCATATGTAATTATGTTATATGTATAACCAGTCTTAAAATTTTGTTGGCTCTAGTCTATTACTCTTGTAACCCTCTTGATTTTCAGCATACCTGTTTTATTTAGATGTTGAGCTTACACTCTGATGTCCACCGTACGCTCTCATGTAATATAAAGCCACTTCTCCTCCTTATCAAGTCAGTCTAACTCTAAAGGCCTTCCATGGGGATCACGTCTACAGTGCTGCCTTCTGATCCACAGTGCAGTAACTGATAGGTCGACACTCCACTGTGATAAACAGCAGGTGAAGATGTAGGTTTTCAAGAATAGTACCTTGGTAGCTCAAATTTTGTTATCTGACAGCCCATCTGCTCTTCAGCCTGACTGCTATATTTAAATCTTTAATATGCTTTTAAAAATGATTGCCTAATAGTTCCCTTAATTTGTAAATCTTAGCATTCCTTAAGTACTGTATGTATCCTACAAAAACAGAAATACTATAACTAAAAAAAGGAAAAGATACAAAATAAATCACCAATTTAGTCTTAGTTTTGCAATTGTCATTTCTGGATGGGAGCCAAGAATGAATTTTTTTTGATGTGGCTTATGGACTGAAGTACAACTCCGTCCATTGTTATCAGAACAAAGATCACTTACTTTGAATGGCTCAAGATATGTAAACACAGCTGGTCGGATGGCTCGAGTGGCAAGGACGCTCACTGCCTGGAAGAGCTGGGTTCAGGTGTGACCTGAGGACTCTGATGCTCTTGTGCAAAAAGCCCAGAGGCCGTACTGTGTCTGTTCCTAACTGAAGCTGAAGCGTGTGCTCTCTAGAGAAGTTTCTCCCTTGCCGAACCTTAGAACTACATAGAGAGTTCCTAGATAAGCAAAATTAAAAAAATAATTTTTTTGGAGAGGTCTTACAAAAAAAGTCATAAAGTTCCTAAATTTCAATCTTGTCAAGTAAGAAACATTAAGGAAAAAAACACTGTACCAGCTACAATCTCCATCATTTATTTAAAAGTGTATTTTAACATAAAAATATTAATAAATTACACATATACCCCTTTAAATGAAATACATTTAAACTACACAAAACTCTCTTCTTATTTTGCACTGTGCCAAAGAACACTTGTCATACACAGCATGCTGTTTGGGCCCGCTGGCCTCCTCCCTGTCTGGTAAGTGCTGATGCACAGAAGTCTAAGCTCAGAGGCAGCGTCAGGCAGGACTCCATTCTTCTTGGGCCAAATGACAGGAGAGCTTCCCATACCCAAGATTCCACATTCCCAAACTGCACCTCTTCAAGGCCACAGAGCACTGCTCACAGGCTGCATGGGCTCCTTTGGGAGCAAGTCACACCACCGAAAGCCTCGTGGGAGGTGAGAGAGAACTCTGGTAGGCTGGCGCTCAGCAGGCATATTTCAATGTATCAGAATCAAAGCAAGGAAAATCTCATCCAGACCCTCCAAACTACACGTTTGGAAATCCTTGATATTTGCAGTAGATAAAGCCTGAGACATAAAAAAATCTCCAAATCTATGAATAAGGAGATATTTGCACTGGCTCCTCACTTTTTAAAGAATCAGTTTGTTGTTGTTTTGAAGACATATGTATTTCCAAAACATATCACCTTTCCTAACCAAGCAAATATTTCTGGAGGATTTATTTATTTTTCTCTTTCACATGATGACTATTTTTCTTTTCACAGAAACCAAGTTTTTAATCACCGAATTATTGCCTACGTCAGGAGCAGAGAACAAAACAATCGGATTGGAGAGGGATGCTGAGTGGCTGCCGAGGCTAACTCACTAGCTCCTCAATCATTCCCTAACGCTGGCTTCAAAGTACATGTGATTCGAATTTGAACCTCAGCAAAACTGCCAATTAACACATCACAAACCTTCATGGTCGATTGCAAATATTCAAAACCTAGAGTGTTAAATCTGTGAATACCAAGGGTCTCCTGCATAGTTCTCTGGCAGTTCAGTGTTACATAATTTAGGGTGAGAAACCCACACTGCTGTTGGGAATGGTAACAATCACTAACTACATCTTCATCTGCTGCAAGTCAAAGCATAATAAAATAAAAGCAAAAAATATTTTTAAAAACAAACAGCAGTTGCATATATGAGTATCTCTTGTTTTCACTACGTACTAGTGTGGCAGCGAATGCATGTTATGAATTAAGAAATTGGGAGATCGCGGAACATTGTTCAGAAGAAAAGGCTGTTTGAAGGTCTCTTTAGTGTTGAAGTACTATGCTAAAGAAAAAATATCTCACATTTACCAACATTCTTGAGGATTTCATGTTCTTTCAAAATAAACTTAAAATACCTTGCCTGGTTGCATGCATGATGACAGATTTGGAGAAGAAAAAAAAATCTCTGGGTGGCTAAACAACAACGTGGAATGTTTGTCTCCTCAGCTGTGGGTGATGAGTTAGTGCCCCCAGACACTCCTGTGACACTAGACTCACCATCTAAGGTGCCTGTGTTGCCAAATTAACATTCATTTGGAAAGACTCCTAATGGACATAAAAGTGGTGAGTCAGAAATAGAGTATGTGACAGAAAAAGCCTTGGTGCCTGGCTCACCCTCGGATTTCACCAGATGCAGAGAGAATATGTTAGAAAGTTTGTTTATTTATTTATTTTTAGAGAGAGGGGAGGGAGGGAGAAAGAGAGGGAAACGTTAATGTATGGTTGCTCTCATGTAACCCCTACTGGGGACCTGGCCAGAAGCCCAGGCCTGTACCCTGACTGGGAATCAAACCAGCGGCTCTTTGGTTCTCAGGCTGGTACTCAGTCCACTGAGCCACACCAGCCAGGGCTGAAAGTTTAAAAGTCAAAGCAACATACATCTATTACATATTTGAAATCTAGAACTATGTTTTAGATGTTTTTTTAAAAGAAATAAATGGTCTCTATACTGAAGGAGCCCAAAATCTCACTGAACTAACAAGAAACAGCACACTAATAGCAAATACAATAGTAACATTTATTGAACGTCCACTGCTGTACAGTTTCATTTAATACTCATGATAATCCTATGTGGAAAGTCCTAATGTTGTCAGCAGGATGTAGATGAGAACATTGGGGCTTAGTGAAGTTAAATGACCTGCCACCCGGTATCTCTGACTTTAAAGAACATGCTTTTAACCATTACATCATACATGCATATACACACATACATATGCATATACACACATACATGACAGTGGGAAAAAATAGAACTGTAACAAGGTAAAGGTTCAATGGTATTCATTGATGCTCTGCGTAATGAATGAACCTGAGTTATGTTAAACGGCTATTTGACAGACATTTGTGGATGTCTTGGATTAATATGTCTACATCAACTGAGTAAGTGAGGGGAATGCCCAGATATCAGCTCAAATTCCTGCTTTCCTCTGCGGAAGGAACTTCTAGGAGTGCTTTCTTTGTATTCTTACAACAGTACATGTCACCCTTTGCTATTTATTGTAGTAATTTATGTAGGTATTACAATTACCTACTAAACTGTAAACTCTTGAACAAAAAGGGTTTTGTTACTTTCTTAATACTCAGTAAGTGTTTTGTATATAATAGGAACTTGACATTTGTAAATTCTAATGGTCTGACCAATTACTCAGCAGGTATAGAGAGTAGTCACCCTATGTATGCTTTTGATTTCTTTGATTATCTTGTTAGTTTCTACAAACTGCTTCAGCTTACATGTTAGCAGGCATTATTCCTTGTTACACTGGAGAAAATATTTTAAAGGCAGACAAAAATAAAATGTCTTTTTCTCAGTATTTTTCCTGAGCTTATTTCAGGTAAGGTCAGAAAAAGGAAAAGAACTGATAGTTTGCTAGATAGATTTTGATAACATACTCTGGACTTCAAATTCTACAATGAACAAAAGTCTCTATATCCATTTTCCTAACACAAATTGAGTTATTTTAGTGACTAGTTTTAAATCACAAACAAAAAGGTACAGTAAGAATTCAGATTATCTGTTGGCTTTTGAGGTCATTGACTAATTCTAGAAACCTGTTTTTCCTTAGTTATGTAAGTTGTGTCAACTGTGCTGTTATTTTATTTAAACAAATTGTTACAAATCAAAGGAAAATGCTGATGTTCCTATTTTAGAAATAACCTGTATTTAAAATGGTTTAGTGAATATTTAAAATAATTTGAAATTGATCTCACTGGTGTTTATGTACAATCTTATTTCAATCGCTTGTGTAGCATAACAATATTAATAAATATAACAATAGCAATCATATACTTCATTCTTACCATCCATGAGATTTTACTTTCTTCACTCTGGAATTGTAAATGAGGCGTTTTGTAACTGTTCATTTCCAAAGAACTGTTTGAGCAGAAATTAAATCCCATAGGACTTGTAAAAAGAAGTATTTAGTGAATACTTAGTGAAAAGTAAATGATTGCCACTCAGGAAATCACCGGTGGAAAATGGGAAGAGTAGAAACTCCATCCTGTGTTTAAGCTTGGTTCCCAGGATACTCAGATTTATCCTTAGGAGCCACTCATAAGAACTATTTAAAGGAACCAAGGATGTGAAGTCTGAATAGCCTTCTACAAAAGATCTTTCTCATTTATTTATAAAGTTTTTCAAACTGACAAATACTTAAAGGTTTTGCAAGTCAGAAACAGTCAACCCTCGTTGTGGAAAAAGAGACACTGGTTGCAGCATTGGGCTGTGTGGGGTTCTCCACCACAGAAGTCATTGGCATAGACATTGAAAAGAGGGTTTGGAAGGCTGTGTGTGTGTGAAACCCATTCAAAGAGAAAGAATCTCTTACGTTCCATAACCAAGCAGTGGTTTGATTGGATACTTCTTGACTGTCTCCCAGCAGAGGGTACTCATTCTGCTTTCTCTCGTTGCCCAGGCCTTAGGCAACTTTTGTGCCAGTTGTCCACATTCGGTGAGGACTTAAATCCTTTCACTTTGTACTCATCAATACTAGCCATTATATTTAAGAGGCCCCCCAGATCCCACCCAAACCCCCTAGATATATTTAGAAGTTCAATATATCCTTGACTTCTAAATTTCAAAAGTCTTTCCTACAACCTCGATTTAGCAACTTATTCCCAAGGCCTGGGCATTGCATCACCTGAAATTCAGACACTTTGAGATATCAAGCACCACCAGCAATCCAGCAATTTTTCTATCCTTACCCTGCCCCTCTCACTGCTGTGGTTCAAAAATATCTGCCTTTTAACCTCACCTGGACCTGCTCTTTTCATCTTTCCTATTCACTTCCATTTATTAGAACTTCCCATGGATTACCATCTTCCCTCATTCTTGTTTTGTTTGTTTGTTTTGCTATCACTCTCAACCCACCAATTCTTAAAAATTTTCATCAACTGCTTTTTTTTTTTGCTTCTATCCTCAGGTTCTAGCATCACTGGGGAATATCACATGACCTAAAGTTTGGTGCCACCCCAAATGTATGGTGTCCAGTGTCAACTGGGAGCTCAAAATGACTCCCGACAATCCTGCTAGGAGTTCCTGTTCTTTTTTTCTATCCTCACAGGTGCCATTTCTAACCTTCACACCACTTTTCTCAAGTTCCCTCTCCATTCTCAGCGGATAATCTTGCCTTCTACTTCGCAGAGTAAATAGTGGTTATCAGGGAGACTATCTGTCAACAACTAGCTCCCCACCTTCAGATGTGTTTACCTTCACACATCCTGTCTCAGAGGATGGGAGATGCCTCCTCCTGCCGAGTGCATTTCTCTAGCGACATTGGCAGCTCATGTCTCCTCAGAGGTTTGATCTGCCAATTATTCCCTTTCTTGCATAAAACCTAGCTTAAGTTCCTCTCATCTTAAAACAAAACAAAACAATAACAACAACAAAACCTGGCCTCTGTAGTGGGTTGAATAGTGGTCTCAAAGAGAGATGTCCAAATCCTAACTCCTGGTTCCTGTCACTGTGCCCTCACATGAAAATAGGGTCTTTGTGGATATAATTAAAGGACCTTGAGATGGGATCATCCTGCATTAGAGTGGGCCTCAAATCCAATGACGGGTGTTCTTATATAAGACAGAAAAGGAGAAGACACACAGGGAAGGCCGTGTGAGGATGGAGGCAGAGGCCAGAACTCTGCACCACAGCTCAGGAACACCAAGGACCGCCAGCAGCAATCCAGGAGGCAGGAGAGAGACCTGGACTGCATTCTCCCTCCCTCAGAGCATCCAGAAGGCACAACTCTCCAGACAGCTTGATTCTGGACTTCTGGCTGTGAGAGAATAAATTTCTGTTGTTTTAAGTCATGGGGCTTGTGCTAATTTGTGACAGCAGCCCTAGGAAACCAACACACTCTCCACAAGTCTCTCTACTTATCAATGATTTCATCTTTTTAATTTCTTTTTAAGAGTCTATACTCCTATCTCTTACCCTGTGATGCTTAAACTCTGTGTCCAATGTCATTGTCTTCCAACAAGTGCATGGAATGGGAACCCCCATCCCTCCAGTGAGCGCTCTGCTGTATTCACAGCGAGGACGCCTCCTGTGCTTTACAGCTCTCTTCTCCCTAGACTTCCATGACAGCTCCCTCCCTGGGGTGCTTCCCACATCTCTGATTGCTCCCTCAAGGTCCCCTCAGTGGCCTCACTTCTATTTTTGCCTTGAATTTCAGCACACTTATTCCTTGGCCCACTTTTCATTCTCCAAGGCATTCTGACCCCTTCTCCCACACACATCGCACATCTACTTCTTTCCTCCCCCCTCCTATAATAAGTATCACAGAAGAGGATGGTGTGTAGAAAGAGGAATGGAATACTTACAAATCTCTCTGAGCTTCAGTTTCCTCCTTAATATTATGGTGAGGCCATCAACTTACAGGGTTGCAGAGAAGTCATGAAAAACATGTAAATGAATGCTCAACATACACTAGTTCCTTCCTCTGTCCCATCCCCTTAGTTCACATATTCATTTGTTCATTCACTCCAGAAATATTTGTTGACCACTACCACGACAGGCCCATTCTAAGTACACTACATGGATAAGGTAGCCTGCATCCTAGTGAAAGAAAAAGACAATGAACACGCAAATATAAAAGGGCATTTTGGGCCACAATGACGTCTATAAAGGAAAAGCTAATAGACTGATGTCACAGAGGATCATCACGAAGGGGGTTTAAGTTAATTAGAATGGTCAGGGAATATCTCTTTGAAAAAGCTACTTGCTAACTGAACACTGAATGGCGAGAAGCCAGCCCTCCTGCAAGGAGCCTGGAGAAAGACCATTCTGGGTAGAGGAAATTACAAGTGCAGAGGAGTGGGTGAAGGGTGAGCTTGGTGAGGCTGAGAAGAGGAAGGAGGCCTCTGCACCTGAGGCACGGTGAGCCGGGGAAGGCCACAGTCTTTCATCACCCTGAGCCAGGATGACTGTAACTGCTTTCTGAAGAAGCTATCCTCGCAGGTCCCTTTATACTTTGAAACCTTCCTATTATTGTCTGAGTGATTTTATTAAAATAATAATAATCATAAACAACATTTATGGAGCACACTACATGTATCAGATACCGAGAGCTTTACACATGTTGAGCAATTTAATCACATCACAACAACCCTCTGAAGCAGGTATTATTACTGTTTTCTCCACTTAAGAGATGGAAAAACAAGACACCGAGAGATTAACTTACATGAGTCACAAAGACGGTATGTGATGCAGCTGTAATCTGAACCCCCAACGTGGGACTTGAACATAAATCTGGATGTGTCACTCTCCTGTCTTAAATTCCTCAGTGGGTCCCCTGGACTTTCAGGATGGGAGTGTGAGCTATTTCATCATCTGCTTCTGTCTCCCTTCCCAGCTGTGACTCCCCGCCACCCCCTCCCCCCCACCTTCTGCACACACCAGATCAATTATTGTCCTGGGACATGCCATGTGGATTTCCCTCGGCCTAGAACACTCCTTCTCCTTTGTCACCTGGCTGTTTCTACTATTTGGTCAAGATTCAGCTTAGGTGTCATTTACTTTTGTTTTTAATGCAACAAGGAAAGAGGTTATTTCAAGAGGCGGCCAAAAGAGGAGACAGGGAGAAAACCCAAACCTGCCTCCTGAGGTGGAAAAGATGATGTCTTCTAAAACGTTTGAAAGGGAGCATGCAAAGGGAGAGGAACGAAACGATTCTGAAATCTGGTAAAGGGAGTTAATGATTTGGTGCGAAGGGCAATTTTTCTAGGCCTCCCACCAATTGTCCTTCTTTGCCATGGTCCCTGAGGAGTCACCTCCTGCTAGTGTAGACTCCTTGGAGTCTGTGGGATTTCCATGTTATTCTGTGGATTCAGTCAGTCTCCTGATTCCCAATGTTGCCACTAAGCCACGTTCCAGCATCTCAGAGCCTCAGTGGCATCTGCTCACATTTCTTTCCCTCTGGAATCACTTCTTCTGTGGAAGCCAGATGCCAGGAAATGAAGCCACTGAAGGAGGCCATGGAGGGGTCAATGTTCGAGGACTCTGGCCAATGCCAGTGAGGATGGAGTCCTTGCTATGCACCTGGCTGTGCTTTTTGCTTTCTCATGTAGACACAGGGGAGTTACACTGAGGCAGCCAGTGAGTAGATGTTGCCACCTGCTTTCCTCACTTTACAAAATGTCCTAAGTCTTGTCTGCTTCAGTGTCATTCCCATGGTGACACAGAAGGCCATGTAGGCCATTTGGTCCTTAGATGCCAGGGGTGGTTTGAAGCAGGTGTCATTTACTCTTGAACACTATGCTCACCTTTCCACCTGTAGACTACCACTACAGTCACCATCAGTTAATGCATTTCCCCCTGACGAGGCTGGTAATGGCTTCAAGGTGAACACTGTCAGATTCACATGTATCTCAGCACTTAATATATTAGGTTGGCCAAAAAGTTGGGGTTTTTTCTGTAAGAATAAAAATCACATTTTTCATTTTCACCAATAACTTTATTGGTTTGGATATTTTGAGTATGTTGGCTATCTTCTGCTATTGGCTTCTAGTGAGTAGAGGCCAGGGGTGCTGCTAAACATCTTCCAATGCATAAGACAGCCCCACAGAAAGATTTGCAAACCACTTTTGACATGTTCAATAAGGCACAGCACCTTCTCCATACACTGCACAAACTTTCTTTTTGCATTTCAGTTGCATTTTTACCCTTCTTGAAATAATAAAGCATATTACATCAAAAATGTTGATTATTTTCTCCCATCTTCAATATTAAAATGGCTGCACAAAAATTAGCCAATTTTTGTATGTTTTTCTTAAATGCACACTGATATGACAACTGTCACAATAAAATTTAACAAAATTGTTTCAAATGAAGTTAAAGAAAATTAAGTGCTACTAGAGCCATCATACTTAACAAAAAAAGTAATGGACTTTTTGGCCAACCCAATAGTACCAAACACATAGAAGATTCTCATTTAATGGATAATGGAGAAGCCAAAGAACTTATATGTATGACCCATGGACATGAACTAAGGCGGGGAATGATGGTGGGAGGAGGGTACAGGATAGAGGGGAATAAAGGGGAGAAAAAGATGGGACAACTGTAATAACACAATCAATAAAATATATTTTTTACAAAAGATGTAGTACATATATATATAATGGACTGTTACTCAGCCATAAAAAAAGAATGACATCTTGTTATTTGTGACAACATGGATGGACCTAGAGGGTATTATGTTAAGTGGAAAAAGTCAAACAAAGCTTATATCCTATGATTTAACTTATATGTGGAATCCAAAAAACAAAATAAATAAACAAACACAACAAAAACAAACTCATAGATACAGAGAACGAATTGATTGTTGCCAGATGAGAGGGGGTTGGGGAGACGGGTAAAAAAGGTGAAGGGATTAAGAAGTGCAAATTGCCAGTTAATGAAAACGGTCACAGGATGTAAAATACAGCACAGAGAATGTAGTCAATAATATTGTAAAAACTATGTATGGTGTCAGATGGGTCCTAAACTTTTCAGGGTAATCACTTTGTAAATTATATAAACGTCTAATCATTATATTGTACATCTGAAACTAATACAACATTGTATATCAATTGCAATTGAAAAATTTAAAAAATACTATTGAATGAATGAATGAGGAATAGTGAAGGACCGGCCATATTTTGAGTACTTCATGCCAGAAACTGGGCTAAACTTTTTACATACTATTATGAACTGAATGTTTGTGTTCCCCCCAAATTCATATGTTGAAGCCCTATCCCTCCATGTGATGATACTGAGAGACAGGCCTTTAGAGAGGTAAAGTGAGATGAGATCGTAAGGGTGGGACCCTACCCGAAGAGGCTGAGGGCCTTATAAGAGAAGGAGGAGACTCCAGGGAGCTCAGTCTCTGCGTGTGTACAGAGAGGAGGCCTGTGAGGACACCCTGAGAAAGGGGCTGCCCACGGTCCTGGAAGGGAGCTCTCCCCAAAAACTGACCCTGCTGACACCTTGATCCTGCCAATCTCCAGAACTGTGAGAAAATATTCTCCTGTTTAAGCCCTCCAATCTGTTATGGCGGCTTGAGCATATAAATACAAATACTTTTCAATTTGATGTTCACTGTCACCTGTTAAGACAGGTACCTCCTATTTCCGGAGAGAGTAATGGAGAGAATGCATGCATTGGGTTTCACAAGGTGGTACAGCCAGGCTTTAAACCTGGATTACTTGAACCCAGTGCTTAAGAACAAGAAAGATAGAAGTGTCTGTCCTCCAAGACCTTAAAAATTAGCTTTAGGGGCATGACTAAAACACCTGAACAAGACTGAGTGGGCAATGCCCAAATCTCTCTTTTAATTTCTTGTTCTGTGCCCATGACTCAGGGGACGTGTCCATGATGTCTCCTTTCCCCCTCCAACTCAATCCAACACCCCCTCTCTTCCAAAAGCTTTCTTTGGTCTCAGATGCCAACATAGCTCATTTCATCACCCCATTAGGAACCCTTGCGACCACACAGCTGATTTATTTCTGTCTTTTATCACTTCATGACCGTTACTCCCCTAACCTGCTCACATCTGATCATTTCTTCCTTCTCATCAGGCCCCTTCTCTCCATTTCCCCCAGCACCTGCCTCCACCACAGCTCACATGATCTCTTTCCTAGGTTACTGCAAAAGCCTCCTGTAGCTCCAACCAATGAAGCTCTTGACTAAAATTCTATCCAGTTGCTCCATGTGAGGCTAGGTTTAGTCCTCACTAAGGCCGCAATATGCCCCAGCTGGTGTGGCTCAGTGGATTGAGTGCCAGCCTGTGAACCAAAGTGTCACCAGTTCAACCCCCAGTCAGGGCCCATGCCTGGGTTGTGGGCCAGGTCCTCAGTAGGTGGATGCTCAAGAGGCAATCACACATTGATGTTTCTCTCCCTCTCTTTCTCCCTCCTTTCCCCTCTGTCTAAAAATAAATATGACCCTAATAACACTGAGGGCAGCCACAGCTCATAACATTTCCTTTATCCCTCCTAATGGCAATTGTGGTTCTAACCTTATTTCCCCCCCTCCTATCAAGGGCTCTTTTGAGAAGCAGTGAAGAAAGATTCTCAAAAGAATGGATTCTCCCCAGAAAATGCATGTACACACAAAAACTGGTTGATGATGTCATACCTCCAGAAGTCTGTGAACCCCAGATTAAGATCCCTATCATTGAACATCGATAACCAGACTGGTAGGTCAGTACATGGGCTGACCCTGATTCCTGCCCTCAATCTTGTGAATTTAACTGAAAATCTACTTAGTGTATGAAGGTTACGGAGGGCAGAAGTCATCTGACAAGGCTCAATTAAGGTGGAGCTCAATCTAGATTTTCAGGCTAGGATTGAATCAGTATGGGAGGTTAAAGGGTATCTAAGGAAGGAGGAAAGGCATGAGTAAAGGCATCGTGAAGGACATCAAGGTGATCCTCTTGAAGAGATGGAATAGGCTGCTTGAGGGAGTGAAAAGTATACAGGAGTATAAAGTAGAATCTGATCTGACTTGGCACAGAGGGCAGTGAGGAGCCTATATCAATTTCTGAGCAGGGAAAGGACATGATGATAGTGCTGTTGAGACTAGTGGACACAAAGAGAGGACGAAAAGAGAGAAAGGCTCGTTAAAGCAGCTGCAGTGGTTGCAGTGGGAAAGGAGAAAGGACAGAACTGAAGAAACATTCCAGAAGAAGAACCAGGAATTACCATGGAATGGAGAAAGGGATCTAGAATTGGAAGGTGTCTGGGAGATGGCAGGACAAATGGAGCTGGGGCAAACGCATCGGTGGGACCTCCTCAGAGGCTGGTGTGCCATGCTCCTCGCTAAAACTAGCACAGCGGGTCCCTTTACCAGCTTACAGTCTAACCCAGACACCGATGTTGGTATCCAACATACTTCTCAGAAAAGCTGCAGTCAGGTCTAACAAATTCTGTTAAGTGAATTAAATACATGAGTAACATTTCCAGGATGTCCACTGAAATGCCCACATGGAAAACATCTCAGAGAACAGTGCCCTGCATAGAACCTGCTTTTAGCGTGACAGCATCAAATCGTTAGCCATGTTTGCATTGTGCTGCCTAAAGCGTTTGCAACAACAGTGGCATTAACAATGCCCACCAGCATTTCTATTGGCCTTACATAGCTTCACTTACTTTCTAAAGAAGGCAAGCACAAGGTTTTCAATATTGGCATCATCTAAAGGTACACAGTTTGCACCTAAGGAGACTCTGACAATTGACCGTCACTTGTCACAAGCCATAGGCACAGAAGTGTGTTTAAATGGCAGCAGAAGTAGCATCACTGTTCCCCCAGGTTCCCCATATGCATCCAAGTTGCCCTCCAGGGCCAAGCTGTGTATCTGTGTGCTTGGTAACAGCTGCAGGTAGAAACTCAGTGAGTGGGTAAAGTGTCTAAAACATTCTCCATTGTGCCCAATCATTTTACATTAAAGTAGGCATGAATTTACATTTGGGGCATGGTGAGTGGGAAGATCTACTCAGCCTCCCTTTGTTGCTTAAAGCAATGAGTTCTAATTGTTCAGAGGAAGGTTACACTCAATAAAGACACATTCAAACCACCACTGGACAGGACACAGTGTTACTCCTAGAATGCAGGCCCAAGGGTGCCTGTCTGGCCCCAGGCTAGAAAAGGAGTCTGTGAATTAATGCAAATCAGAAACTGCATCCCAGGTTCTATTCCTCCCTTTCTCCCCCAGAGCCTTCAGCAGTGGTGAGGCACATCGCCCCAAATTATATAGTGTGTCTGGGATGGGAAAATGTTTTAAAAGTAAAAGAAATGCGAAAGAAAATTTAAGGGCTTGGACATTCTTTTCACCTTTTTTGCTGAAAGTCTCCCTACACCACCAAAAATGATTTCTCAGGTTGTCAGATACTTTGCTGCTGAAAGTTATTAGTTTTTAGCAGAGAAGCCCAGGCACCATAGGTGAGCTCTTAATGACAGATTTGGGGAATGTTTAAATCAAGCTGTGGTTTCAGGCATTTTCCAGCTCAGAATTCGGTAGACACCTTTGATCAGCTTGACTATTAGCGCAAGAGTTAGTGTTTTAAATCAGGCTTGTTATGCTCAGAGTTCAATAGTTCCCAATAGAAATGCCCACATTCGCGCCGCCTGGATGACCCACATGCTGCCAGAAGGCCCTGGCTGCTCCTCCTCTCTGGGCTGGAGGCATCTGGGGAGTTAGTTCCCTGACTGCAATGGGCCTAGGTGAGAGTGGCCTGGGACCACGACATGCACCTAGAACTACCCTCACTTCCCCAGCTTTAGCTCTGAGGCCAACCTTAATCCCTTCCAGGGTTTGAGGGAGCTAGACAGGATTGGGGGTCATAACCTTGGGTGTCCCCAGATGGGAGCACCTATCCCTTCCTTTTAGGAACAGACTGGAAAGCTAAGGCCAACCAGACAACTTCTAGACATAAAAGTGGTAGTTGCAGAAGGAACGGGCCACATCGGATAGGTTCAGCATTGTCTCTCTCTTCCCACCACAAAAGTAGGGGAGATGTGGTAACAAAAACACCTACTGAACACCTACCACGAGCTACTTGCTGCCTGACGCTGCCTGATGCATGGGCCGGCTATCCTGAATCCCACTTTAAAGGTATGGAGACAGAGTCTCAGGGTTCTGTAAGATTACTGTGCTACACATGCTTCTGGCAGTTTGCTTTCTCAAAATGTTTTGTGTAGGAAGCAAAGAGCTGCAACATTGGAACCAATAGCTAAAATGAATTATCCGGATGCTCTGTAAATGTCATCTATCCTCACTATTCCCTGGCCTGAGGAGCTAGGGAAAGATGGTCCAACACAGTGTCTCAATGAGTTCTGTACCCTCAGGGGGTACAAAATAGGCCCAAGAACACGTGGTCAGTCCTTCTATAGTGATGTGTCAGGGAAATGCATGGAAGAGCTGGCCATTCCTCTCCGGCATGAGGGTCGGGGTGCTCCTGAACGGTGAAGAGTGAGCCGAATGCTTCCCAGCCACTTTGTTCTTTCCCAAGGAGTTCTCACTCTGTTTGAGCCTTGGGTTTGACAACAGAACTCAACTGACGAAACCAACTAGCAAACAAAAATATGTTTGTTGGCTTCCTCAACATATATTAGTATTCTGACACATCCCTCTGCCAGTCACCTGGAAAGGAACTTTGGGGTGCCTGGCCTGAATGTGAAGAGTGGAGAGGTATATTTTTTCCCTCATCTACCCCAGAGGGATGGTGAGAGGATTACTGAGACAATTGCCATCAAACTATTTGAGCTTCTTACCAAAAGGTGCTACTGGAATACAAATTATTATTAGCCATTCCATTGTTATGTGTTTAAAAGTAAAATATGAAGAGCAGGGTATATAGATCAGTGTGTCAGCATCCTACATAACTTGAGTTCAATTTGAAGTTGGTTGTTTTCGCACGCTTAGGTCCTATATTAAAGCATTCTTTTGATGAAAGCACATACAAGGGGCCAGATGTAGTCACCCTGCAAGAAGAATAATGAAGGTGCAAGAACAGACATGCACAGGTAACACCTGTGGAAATGGATGTTTGAGCTTTCATTTCTGTAATGCATGTTTATATTACAAAGTCCCACCGCGGTGAAGTGGGGGAACACTTACACGTCTTTATTAAGTGCTTAATGTACAGATCATGTGACCTGAGACCAGCTAGAGATAGACACTGAAATTTTGCTTTACTAAGGGAAGGCTTTTGATAGAAACTAAAAATGTGCTATCATCGACCATTCTTGAAGACAAGTGGGAAATTTCTACTTATTTAAGACTCTGCCTGGAAGTTTGATCCTCAGGAGGCACCCTGGTGCACAGGCAAGGGCTCGGGCTCTGGAGTCAGACACGCCTGGATTTATTTATTAGCTGTGGGACCTCGGGCACCTCGGTTTCCACCTATAAAATGGGGACAATAAAATCTACCTCAAAGGTTGTTGTGAGGATCACATAATGTAATGTGTATAAAGAACCCAGCACCAGAGTAGGCACTCGTTAAAGATTATTCTGGTTCCCTGCTGTTTGGCACGTTTCAAGCATCTATATTGTTCTTCAAATGCAATCACTATGCTGGTCTGGAAAAAAAAACACACCAATTTTTGAGTAGTTGAATCTAAATGCTGGACAACCCAGGGGTGATTTTCTTTTCTATAAATAACTCACTAAAAAAGATATTCTGCAATATTTCTCCAATTAGGACTGGCCCATTCAGAGCAGGCTGATTAAAACAGCTCTATTGGAAAACTAATCATGAGAATAGCTACTAAATGAATTCCAGAATTTTCTTAATTTGTGTCTAAATTCTCAGGGACATCATTTTACGGGCAGAGCAGAAGTTCTTAGACAGTTTCACCTCTCCAAAATCTCCACAAAGTTCCTCCTCAGGGTCCTGAGATCATGCTAATTCTCTTCCTTTAGAACACAGAGGTTCTGTACAATTTACTGCTCCCTTCATCCTCCTGGATGTCCTTGCACTTCAAAATCCCTTTTAAGGGCCATATGAAAAAGGAGAAAGAAATGGCATAAAAATGGGGGTGGGGTGAGGTGGGGAAACTTTGAAAGAGTTTGGCATATCGCCCTGCGCCCCAGGCCCCAGCCTCTGCACAGGAAATGTTTTGAGCCGTGCTCCGGCCTCGGTGGAGGCCCACAGGCTTTCACAGCAATTAGAGCTGATGGAGGTGAGGCCCCTCACCTCTCCGGCAATTATGAGCCTGTGGTAATAAAATAAACACACGCAGCCACTGTCCTCCACAAGTTTTCTTGCTTGAGGGTTGCAGAATTGACACAGAGAGCCTGGATAAAAGAAGCTAGGGTGTCGGGGCAGGGCCCCATTCTGTAACATTTCCTCAGAGGCCCTGGAAGAGATGGATTCATGCCTAATGCTCAGGCACCTGCTCTCGTGACTGGAAGGAGTTGTGCATTATTTAGCAAGAGCAGAGGAGAGGAGGAAAAGAGAGAGGCGGTCAAGACAGAGCCAATGAAGTGCCTCTTCAAATATATTCTACTCAGAGTATCCTGAGAAGCCTTGAGGGCCATGGTGGGGTGGAATAGGGAGCAGCCATTTAGTCTAATCCTGGGTGGGGTCCTCTTTTGTTATATACCTGAGGACTATCACCACTGATTCTCTCTCTCTTTTTTTTTTTAACAAAGGTGCCAATGAAACTACTTTTTAATGACAAAAAAACAATAGATGAAATTCAAATGTTTTTAAAATATACTTAGGCTGTCAGTTCTAGAATTTAACTTCTGGACATTTTCAAAAAAAGCAAACTTCTTGGAGAATTCAAAACTTAATGCTGGAATTGACATTAATGTAGAAAAGATGAAACTAATAAATAGTTCATTTTATACTAAGTGGAATTATTATTATTCTAAATAACTATAAGTATGTTAACAAAACAGATGCAAATGTGTACAAAATCATATTTAGTAGAATATAATTTTCTAGAAAACTATCTCGCATTATCACACTAAAATATATTAAGAAGTCTCTAAAATGATTACTTCATCCTGTGATGCAGAAACATATCTCGTTACGGCAGGAATAACTAAGATGGAGAGCTGCTCTGGCCCCACGCTATTTTTAACACCTATACTCCACGTTTGGGTTTTTTTTTCATGTAGGAACAAATGGTTTCTTTGAATAGTTCTTTGCAAGCTTGCCTGTTTTAATCAGAAGGCTGTGTAGCGCGTAAACTGAGCTGTATCAAACGAAGGCAAAGAGCGGTGTAGACACTCTTATTTGTTTGATGTGGACCCTACGCAACTACAAACACTAACGTTAAGCACGTTACTCTCCATACTTTGAGAGAAAAAGACTAGCATTTATGAGGACCTCTGCGTTTATTTCTCAAGAAATGGAAGAAATAAAGCGACCACTTTTATAAGTTTAGACATATTTACAGCATTGCTTTCTTTTCTTAGAGCATAACGGCATCCATTCATCACTTGAGAGTCACAAAGCAGTAACCTGATATATGACAAATACTACGAGCTTAATGGCTGATGTCCATTACCGATGGGTCCCGCTCGCTCTTTGGAGGAGATTGGCACTGAAGGATTACTGAGCAAACAGAGCACCTGAAAAAACTTGCACTCCACAGTCTGTCATCAGGGCTCTGATCGAGGGCATTACCTGAGAACGGCGGCTCTTATCTGAAGCTGCAAACTGCTGCCACTGCCAAAAATTCTCAACAAAGAGCAGCGGTCATGGAAGGATGAGCCACCGAGGCCGGCGCCGCGACGCTGCCTCCCCGTGGCCCACCCCTTCACGGATCACCGGGGCCCAAGCACCACACCACCCTTCAGTCGTGGATGACCACAGCACTGAAGACGGCCATCCTGCGTCTGCATGTGTTGAAAAGCAGAAAGGCTCCAAACCTTCTCTTGTAACACTATAAAATATTTAGCATTTAAACTGCATTTTTAATTTCACAACCAACTAAGGAATGTGTCTGTGCACAGGTTTAAAATTGTGATGGAAACCCTGGGAGTCTACCAATATTGAAAATACGTGCTTTGCTGTCATCTGTCTTTCCTCTCCTTTCCTAAGAAGACCTCATATTCCTGAGAAGCTAAACTTGTCTTACTGGTTTGGCCCTCATGAAAAGTAAGTCACCGCTTTCTCTCTGTAGTTATTTTACTTAGAAAAGATCAGTTTTCCAACCATAAGAGGTTATAGCTTAATGGACTTGTCAAATTTATAAATTCCATGTAAAGACAAGATTTTTGTAGATTCGGTCCTACTCATTTTACCATGTCTGCAACCAAATAAAATATCTAGAGATTTCCCAGAAAAAAGATATTTACCTAATGTTTCCTTGTTGTTTTGTACATGTATTTTATTTCAATTATGTGTTAACATTTGACTTCTTTTTCTAATAACCACTTAATTTCATTTATAGTCTGATAAGTATAATACATACAACTATTAACTTTATGACTGAAATAAAAAAAGACTTTACAGGAAGTTTCATTATTTGGAGTTAATACTGACATTACATTACTATAACCTTTCATAAATAGTTAAATTCAGTGAAATGAATAGTGGAAGTCATTTGATATGTGAAGTACTGCTCCTGATAATCTGTTTTCCTTAAAGTATTTCAAAATTTTTATTTGAGGGGGGCGGGTTGGAAGTGGGAGAAGTGAGTATCTTCAAGGAAGAAAGGACAAGGATTAGACAGAAGGAAGAACATGTAATTTATTTTTAAGAAAGCTATGAGGAGTTTGATATACACATGTATTTAAAGTCACGATGCTTCCATTTTGCTAGCACCGTTCCCTCCTGTAACATCAGTTCTATCAATCCTCACCCTAGAAACCAGGCAGTGCTCACAGCACCCCACGCCTGTCATTAGGCATATATTCATTTGCAGGGAAGGTCAGATACATAGAAAACGTTTAAGAAAATATACAGAAAACTAAAACACAAGCTTGAAAAAAATGTTCATCTTGCTGATATAAAAATTCATCTTCTTACTATAGTTAGATTTCATATTTTTTCCTAGTGAAGAAGAATACTTCCAGCCAAATCAATAGTTGATAAAAAGAGAAAGATTGGTATAAAGCACTGTTTGGAACTTTCAAGATAAGATCTGTAGCTTCATGGAGAGGCATTTAGCATCCGTTGGCCCCTGTATACAGAAGTGTTTTCATTAAGGTTAAATTTTCTTTCTGAAGTGTGGTGGCATCTCAGGATGTAAGTATATTTATAGTAATAATTCAAAAGCAATAAGCAGAATAATAATTATTAACCAGCTCAAAGGAAATGTCCAAACCAAAATAAATCATCATCATCAAAGATTTCAGATCTATGCAAAAAATTCAATTCTTTCCAAACCTAATTCTTGAGGTTTGGTGCATTATTCCATGTAAATCTGTAAATCGTCTCTATCGTTCCTTCTGCCTTTGAAGTTCTGCCACATCTGCTCTTGCCAGGTAAATGCTGAATTTATTCTGCTTTAGTTCATAAAAAAAACCAATAACAATGGAGTAAGCATTCTTAATTCACAAAATTCTTTTGCACGTGAACCTTTCTTGGCTATTCAAAATGGATGCTGTTGTGCTCACATTTAAACCGACAGTCCACTCAATTATGAATTGTTGGGCATTTTTGTTCTCCAAAAAGCCTGCAACACTTTCGAGGGTAGAAAAATAAGTCCTCTGTTAGAAAAACCACAAAATAATGGGATTTGGGAAATCCGTTTTAAGATGAAAGGTTAGCTAGCACACACAATTGCATGGTGATGATTGCCCCACATTTTGAAAAATAAACTTTTCAAAGCAGGAATTTTGGAAGGTTGGACTATTATAATACTACATATATCATAGCATCATGGCACTGGAAGCAAGGGGTTGTGTATGGCCAAAATCTATATTACATCTTCCAAAGATAGTATTTCAGTAATAAAAGGAACATGTTATATATCAATTTTCATTTAGCAATAGAGTTTAAAGTGAAATGCAGCAAGATATACCATCAAATGGCCAGCCTTACCTTTTTTTTAAATTTCAAAATAAATAACAAGAAATAGTGAACATAAGCAAATGGCTACAGGCTTTAAAATCATTTTTTTATACTTATATTAGAATGGTTAATTTAATTGAACTTCTGTATATTTCTAGAAGGATCCTCCCAGAATTATTTAAATCTAAAATTTTTTAGATCAAAGATATGCTGTACGTTGCTAATTAATAAGTATCTTTTCAAACTAAATTAGTCTTATTAGGCAACACTTTACAAATACATGTATTACTTTGAATTTAACTTAAAACTACTCCATCAAATCACCTTTCACAGGGAAACATTTTCCCATTACAATAATATGCTTGTTCATTACTTATTTACTTCCCCCATCTAAATAAAAACATGTTACCTGCCTTTTAAAGTCTAGCAATTGATTTTACAAATCATAGAAAGCCTGCAGGTTTTAGCATCTAATGTCTGTGGAGGAAAACCTGGCTTCATCACAGCCCTCAGCTCCACCAGCAGCCACTTTAAACAGAAAACTGGTTCAGTTGTGTTGACAATCACATTTTAAACTGATTCTTTCCAGATGAAAAGATACTTTTTCAAACAATGTAATAAAAATGTAAACTCAGCTGTTTCACAGACATAAAAGTGATTTATATCACATGTACTGTGCTCATGGAGTTTTTCTCCTTACACAATGGAAGTTTTATTTTAAGGAAAAGTTAATAATTAACAGCTAGAAAAATCCCACAATGCAAAGAAGTCAGCCATAGGGGATTAAGCACCCCCCTTTGCTCTCCCACAAAAATCAGCCAATAAACCTGGTGAGAAAACGATGTGATATTTGGAAATTGAAAAGAGTCAACACTGGGATGGCCCTTACCTTCGGTGGGGGTGGGGTGCCATGGTGAATGCCGGGAGGCACAGGGAGGCTTCTGGGAGTGGGGAATATGCTGTTTTTTTGACCTGAGTGCTGTGTACAGGGGTGTCTAGCTTATGAAAATTCACTGAAATTGTACATTTATGTGTACTTTCTGTGTTATACTTCAATGAAAAATCTTTTCCTGTGAAAAAAGAGATTATATGCTGTCTTTTTTTATGATAGCATGGGAAAAAATTTTAGTGTAACTAAATAAGTGTTCTCTTTTTCACAAATACTCTGAGGTGTAGCTGCACTGCCAGCTATTCCTCAACAGAACCAGATTGCTAGAGAACTGAGACTGTGCCCGCAGCTTTAGTGAGGAGTCCCGTGCCAATCCTCAGGAAGCAGAGCTTTCACACTTTAGAAGGGGAACAGTGTGTGTGTGCGAGAGTGTGTTTCTGTAGTCTCATATCTGAAATCTTCACAGAAACACAATCTTTTTGAAGGAACTTTAAAAGAGGTCTGTAAAATTCATATTTGTAGCAGAACTTCTGATGGCCGTGAATCTGTTTTCTGTACATCCAGTTCCCAATTATCCCTGTTAATGGGAGGCAGACCACATGGGTAATTGAAACCCTGCAGTCACAAGCTGGGACATACCCCTCCCCCATCAAAATGGGGGCCCAAATATTAAATAAATAGAAAAATTGGTCTGTGTTTTAGTTGCTAATAAACTGTGAAATGGCCAAAGTGTAGGCAACTTCAGGGCAAGCCAAGAAAGCTATTCAGTTAATGATCCTCTGAAAAATCTAGAATAGGACACATTAAGTGGACACCTTTTTGTATCAAAAGCTTAATCTGTATACTTGTGCTACTAATTTCAGTGTTTCAAAGTCTAAAGTTTAATCTGCCAGCACAAACACAGTGACCACTTCCATTTCCCCAGTACACAGGGTTGGCAAAAGTAGGTTTACAGTTGTGAGTACACGAAGCATGTAGTTTATTCTTGTATCATTACTTATTAATTATTGTATTGTATTCCATATAGCAACTGTAAACCTACTTTTGCCCCACCCTATAATATTTCTTCTCCCATTAAAAAATAAAAAGAATGTAGAGGATTAGTTTTCGGTCTCATGCTTTCTGAGATAGGAATCAGCTGCCCAGCAGCACCAGGATTCCCGGGGAGGACAACATTCACCAGCACCACAGGTCCCACGGCACCTTACACCCCACATCTCAAAGGCCGTTCTCTCCGCTTCTCTTTTCATGAAACTCCTCTTTCACTTTATTTGTTAAACCCTGCCTTCCTGTAGTGCCCTTACCCCCTGAAGTGGGGCCTTATACCGGCTTTATTTTTCTGCTTTGTCCAAATCTGAGTAAAATAAAAATATTGTCTTTAAGCATATACATATGTATACATGTTTAGCTCAAATAAAACTAACAGATCAGGAGGTAAACAGGCAACATATAGGCAAAGAGCCTGTGATCCGATCTCCTCCCCACATGGTGTAGGGAAGGCAAAAGGGGAATTTCCTCCTAATTTGAAATCACTTAATCAGCTATGTATTGAGAGAAAATAGAGGTAGGGTGTGGGGAAAATGGGGATAGAAGAGACATACAGGCAAATCGCTTTTGGTCCGAGCGAGGTCAGTAATGGAAAAATCTGAATAAATTGTCTAAGTGGAAGAACCTCCAAGCGGCGAGGAAGCTGACATGTTACTCTGCATCTCAGTCATCCTGAAGCAGAAGCTTCTTCCCACACCTCTTTACCCTCTGGCCCCACCGCTGCCCCAACAGACAGACACACAAGAAATCCCCCAGCGTGAGTGCCGTCATGGTCTCACACATGTCATGTGATCTGCAGTTAGGAGTTAAGCAGAAGGACAAGCATAAGTATGTGATGAACCCAAAGTTAATGGACCAACTGTTTTCTGAGTTACTTGTGTACATCCCCAGGGTCAAATTCAATCCTTACAAATCCACGTGCAGTCTCCATAGAAATAACTATAAACACGGAGCAGGGAAAAATAGCTGCAGTCAGTCTTTTCTCTGTATTGACATATGGCCTTTATTCCCTCCTGGCTTTATCTTTTGAATGGCAAGTTTTGGCTTGGTTTTATTTATACAATGGAACTTCATCAGCTCACACACACCTTCCAGAGACCCAGAGTAAAATACTCATTGTGGGGCTCAGTAAAGAAGTAGAAAAAACTTGGCAAGAAGAAACAAATCAAAGAAGTTCATGAAACACATTTATTTTATTGGGCTATGAAAAAAATACAGACTCGGAAAGTGAACATGATGTTACCTCAAAGGAAAATAAATAGTTAATAGAGATGAAGGCGTCAATCAGCGAGAATCAAGGCAAACACATAAAAAACGGTCTGTGGCCGAGGCTGGTGCAGATAAAATACCTCACAGGCAATGAACACACAGAGGCGGGCCGGCGCGCAGGGTGTTAACAGGGGAGCAAGAAGCTGTTTCCTAGCTAGTGATGTTCGCTCTTTCATTTCGCTCTAAAAGTGTTTTCATTTCTTCAAAAAATGAAAGGAGATAAAACATTTTTAAAAACCCCTCATTTTCAACAAAGTTTTAATCAAATGAGCTGCAGTGAGTCTTCTAACAGACATACAACACCGATATGTAATATTCTTGTTTCAAACTGAAACAGCATTAAAAAATATGATTATGTAATAAATCAAAAATTTAATTGTATAGCTGCTTATCAATGATGTGTTTAAACAACCTAGTAAAATAAAACTCTTGTCCAAGTAATAAAAACTAAAGGTTTGTTTATGTCAATGGCTCATGCATAAAACTGACTGAAAAATCAACAACATGAAAATATCATAAATTTTAATAAGCCCAACTTTTGCTTGCAGCATAAGTTTATCCATTTGCTGCCTTTGTTTTTACCATACATCATGTTTATATTATTGGAGGCGATTAGGCTGTTCTGGTGAAAGCTTTATTTATTATGACTTTGTGAGCCAAGGGGAAATGAGGGAATTCTCAGCCACCTATCTGATTATAGTTTATTATAATAACCTTAAAGACACAATAAAAATTCATCTATTTAAATTGCTCTTTTTGTTATGGAGATTTTTGGGGAAACCGCTTTAAAAAATTAGAACATAATTTTTAAATGCCGTTGAGTGGTATACAGCTGAGAAAATGATTTACTTTGTTATTAAGTCCTAAGGATCATAAATAAAGTGGTCAGTTTGGTCAATTTAAGTTGCAAGTAAACCAATCCACTGTGATAACAATTTTGCTTGGGGCAGTTTGATTACCTAGGTCCATTTCGGAAGTCCGGCTTCTTGAAGAGAGAGACTGGCACCACAAATCTGTTTGCCTAACAGAGTCTGTCTAAGGCCTGGACATCTGACAGAGAGTGCAAAATAAAATGTGAATCACAGACTTAGCGAGTCACTAGAGGTTTTTGGTTTGGTTTTAAAGAAAGGATGGATTTATAAAAGGTTACTTGCAACCTCTGGATTTCCAGTCACAGAAGTCCAAGACAGAAGAAGAGTTTATTTCTGAAACTGAGGCCGATGTGAATCTGAGACTGACAGTGTGGATCTGTGAATTGTCTGTACAGCATGACTCGGTTTCCCTAATTAAACCCATCAGTACTTCTTGGGACAACAGGCAGTCGCCGACTGTTTGCTGTGCAGAGATTCCTGTCACCAACCCAGAGGAGATACCAGGAGCCCAAGTCCCAGAATAAATCAGAGAACCATGCAGGAGCAAGAGTGGTGCCTGAAAACTAACAGGCAGTTCATGCAGACTGGCTTGGAGGGTGCGGGGAAGAGGAGCAGAACTCAGTATTTGCAGCACAGCATGGACACGGACGGCCCCTCAGAGCAAGAACAACCTAGTGCCAAGGAGTCGTTCCAGTGCGTGGGAAACACGATACAGGACCACTGTGGTGCGGGCCAGGGGAAGAGATGGCTTTCCTCATTTATTAAGAAAGCGAAGTGTTGCCCTCCATAAATCAGAAGAGCCCACAAGCCCCGAAGTCAGTTAACTCTCAGGAAAGCTAACAAGCTGATGCTCTAGGAACAGAATAAAAACTCTGTGAACACCGCAACTACCACTTTACTAGCAATGTCTGCATTCAAAACATAACACTTTAAAATGTAGGAAATCATTGCCACCATGCACATGATGCAGAAAGGAATTAAGAATAATAATGAAATAAATGAAACTGACAAATTATGTGTTCTACTTAGTGAACAAAAAGTTCTACTTAGTAAACAAAAAACACTATTTTTCTTTTTCAAAACAGGACAAAATCTATTTAAATAGAATTAAATTTTTCAATATAGTTTAGTTGAGTTCAACAAATATTTGTTGAATTCCATCTATGACTCAGGCATCACATCAGGTCCCAGGGACACCAAGATGGGTGCAATAGGATCCTGACCCTTGAGTAGCTCACTACTGCCTGCTGGTGACATGTTAACTAGTTTTAGGTGCATTCTTGGTATATGATTCCTTGAAAAGGCTACCTCTCAGCTGCCACAAGTTTGAAATTCCCAGAATCTCTCTGGTCTGTTCCCATTGCGTGCATGATACACAGCACACTCACACAAAAACCTCCCCAAGTCCAGGGGGTCATCTAGTTGCAGTGATGAACTTGAAAACTGAGCTACTGGTATGTTCACATATCAGCTTTGTTAGCATATACACAATGTTTTCAAGGGAAAGAGCCAACGAACTTTACTTAACTGCCTCAGGGCACTGGACTCAGTAAACCTGGTTTCCATTTCTAGCTCTATAGCCACTGCTCAGAGACCTTTAACAAGTTGCTTAATTTTTTTTCCTCCCATTTATTTTGCTCAATGCAAAGTAAGGTCAGGTGTGGGTATGTGTGTATGTGTGGTGGTGATAGAGAGAGGAATCGTAGTAGCTGGCCTGAAGCTTCCTAGGATGAGTTAGATGAGTATAGAATTCCCGCTTATTCTTTGGAGGGAAGATGTTAGGAGAAGAGTATTAGTGGTCATTTTAATTACTATCAAGTTAAAAAAAAAGTTAAGCATTGTTAATCTGATAATAGTTTAATGAACTACTGTAATAGATTCTTTCCAAAGGGGTAATATTTCCACTTAGAGAGAGAATAGCTTATTTTTAAACCTTTCAAATGTCAGTTTAAAAGAAAGACAACAGTCTAATGCTCTTGATGCTCAGATAAAGGCAAAACTGAAAACACACAACTCCTTAACAGTTTAAAACCAGTTTTAAGACAGTTTAAAGTAAATTCTGATCCTCTTTCCCATCAACAATAATTAAAAATAACAAAAACAAAAAACAAAAACAAAAATTTTAAGAGCTCTCATAATATGTCAGTTATAGGAAACAATAGAAAGAGCAGTTTATATTACAAGCAATGTGGTTTGGCTTTTGTTTTACTGTTATCTAGAAAGTTTGCATGGTCCATGTAGATTCTGTGCACAATTAATCTCTGCACGGTAGTATCTTCCCTTTCAACATTTTACTCCCTTCAAAACTCCTGCTGTAAAACACAGTGTGGGGGAGTGAAGTGGAGGGGAGTGGATGGGGGGGGGGGACGAATGAAGGGAGGAGTGTGAAAGAAACCAACACAGAAAGTTTTAATGTAGTGATCCCAAACCTTATTTGAGAAGTCTGAATAGGATGAAAAGGTTTTCTCTATTCAGTAGTTTCACTAAATCCTCAGTCCAAACATTTGCCCCAATAAACATTAGATTATTTTTATGTTAGCTATAAAGCTGTCAGTCCTCAATAAACAGATACACTCCTGGTGGCTTTACCCTTGCTGTCAAAGAATTGTCAATATGCACACCGGCTCTTAAATTGAAACAAACACACAGGAAAAGAAATGTAAAATGGAATCACACAGCAGAGTTTAGCAGGAGGCTGTTGAAATCCTGAATAAATGATGGTCCAAGCAGTCAACGGTGATTAGAAGTTCACCATACTGTGGTATAAAGTAGCCAGTGCGTTGTTAGCACCTTGCTATCTCCGTAATGGAATGCTGTAGCCCCTCCTATTCAGGTACGCCAGACCCCTACTTTAGTGTCTCTCAATTAAATTTTATGCCTGATGTGTCCATTTGTCGAAGGAAAAGCAGCAATTTCAATGAAAGGGACACTTTGAAGATTTTTATTTCCTATGGGGACAGTTTACTTCTGTCTGGAAAGTCCCTTCATAGTTTTTGTGGGTCTTTCTCCGATGACCGAGAAAGGGCATAGAAGAGATATGAAGAGATGGAGGTGTTGAAAATGCAAATCTATTTTCCAACTGGTCGGATCTCTACCATTTTTGCAATTGCTTTCAGGAGGATTTTTCCACAAAGACTAATAGAGTCATGTGACTGAAACAATAATTTTTGCTTATTCGATCCTTCCTTTCATTGCAGAATTAAGCTTTTAGAAGGTCAAAGCAGTGTCTTTTTTTTTTTTTTTTTACATATTCTGTGTGCTGCCTGATAGGGGACTGTGTACACATAAATAGCCACTAAGTACTATTTGTCTGCTGAGTTATGCATTCTTCTCAAACCGATAGAAAGCAGCATAAATACAGAGAAGATGAAGGTACTGTTCTTGGCTGAAACAGTGCTGTTGTTTGCCTTTCACCTCCTGTACTGAAAACCTTTGTAAACTCTAGGGAACTGGGTCTCATGCCAGAGAGAAATTAATAAATACTTAATGATATGACTGCCCAATATCACAAAAAGAGAATATTTTTTAAGTTTTGTTTGTTTTAATCCTGTCTAAAATTAGTAGCACTTTTTTTTTGAGAGAGAGACAGAGAAAGGAAGGAAGAAAGGAGAGAAGGAAGGAAGGGAAAGAGGAAGAAAGAAAAAGTATTTTATATTAGAGGGCCCAAAATAAGAGAATAAAATAGGATGTGGGACACTTAGAAATGTAACCTAGGTGAATAAAGACTTGAGGGAGAGAGACTGAACACAAATATACTGGGAATCTTAAAGTCCTGATGAATACTGTCTTTGTTCTATGTAGCAAACGTATGATGTTCCTTGCCAAAACTGAAAGAAATGGATTTCCCCAAGGAATGTCCCATCACTGCAGAAGAAATTGGCCATCAAAAGCCATCATGCTCTGAGGAGGTGTAGCAAAAGAGATTAAACATGTAAGACAGGTGATGGGGTAGAGGAAGAAGTGAAGACAGGGATGTAGAAAAGGTAAAATGTCAGCATCCTGAAAATGAGATCCACAAACATGAAAGGAGGAAATTGAAAGTGTCAGCTTTAAACCCCTGGTTTATATTTTGTGGCCCTGAGCAATTTGGAGTTTAAGGAGAAAGACGGGACATTCTGTTCATTGTGGTGGTGCTGCTTATGCATCAAACACGCAGAAGAAAGCCCATGCCAAAACATATCAAGTAGTGCTTCACTGTCCACAAGGAACATCTGAAAAAATGCAAAGGTCATACTGCAAGAAGAGTTTAGTGCCCTAGCAGATGTGACCAAGCAATTTGGATTATTCATTTTCCATTTACATTCTAAAATTTGCAACTAGCCAGTCAGTCAAAGCAGAACAGTTCTGTTTCTTTAATATCTTTAAACATAACGTAGAGGTAAAAATCTTAAGCCAGGTTACCTGGGTTCAAATGCCTCCAATCTACGGAACATTAGACAGTGGCATAAACTTTTGGGCCTTGGTTGACTTATTTATAAAACAAGAATGATGGTTTCTCCCTGATGGGTTGTTGTGAAAACTGAGTTAATGTATGTAAAGCACTTAGCAAAGTGCCAGGGACCTGGTAAATCATTTTAGTTGTTTAAAATGAGATTTTAAAAATTTGATGACTTCTGTCATCAAGAATATATGTATTGTTGTCATTCCTGTCCTCATTCAATCAAACAATTACAATATTGAATACCTACTATTGCACTATGGTCCCTAACATTTAAGAACTTACAAAATGATTAACACTTTACATGCTGACAATAAAATTTATGGGTTGAAAACCCACCTATTGAATTTTTATTTTCTGTTGTATTATTTGTCAAAATTCACATTTGAGTATTTTTAAAAATAGATTTCATATATCTGGTGAAATTCCCTATCTTTTATTTTACTTTCTTAAACATATTTGTTATATCTTTTGAAAGAATTCCCAGTCTGTTATATATACCATTATCATATGATCCAGCAATTTCACTTCTGCATGTATACCAAAAATAAATGAAAGGAGGTATTCAAAGAAACATTTGTATGCATATGTTTGTAGCAGCACTGTTCACAGTAGCCAAAAAGTGAAAACCACCTAACTGACCATTGACATGTAAATGGATGGATACACAAAATGTGGTTTGTACAGAAATGGGGTATTAGTCTTAAAAAGGATGGAAATTCTGACACATGCTACAATATGAATGAATCTTAAAGAAATCATACTAAGTGAAATAAGCGGTCACATACAAAGACATAGTCTGCATGGTTCTCCCTATATGAAGTGTCTAGAGTAGTGACATGCATAGTGACAGAAAGTAGAATGGTGGTTGCCAGGGGCTAGGGGAAGGGAGAGAGGAGGAGTTATTGTTTAATGGATACAGAGTTCAATTTGGGAAAGTTAAAAAATTCTGGAGATGGATGGTGGTGATGCTTTCACAAAAAGGTGAATGTACTTAATGCCACTGACTCATGCACTTAAACATGGCTAAAATGGTAAATTTTATGTTATGTAGAGTATATTTTACCACAATGGAGATTAAATTAAAAGTCCCAGCCTGATAATTCAAAATTCTTAATCACTAATTGTTTCTATTTCTCTTGATATTTGGTTATTTGGTCTTTCCCCTCCTAAAGTCCTATAATTTTTATTTTTTTTAATTGAATGAGGACATTGTACATAAAGAACAAATCAAAGAGCCTCTGGATGATGGTGTATTTTTCCAAAGAGGAATAAACTTTCTCCTAGCCAACAGACGGAGTAAGCAGGTCACCTTCATCTTGCTGAGGATTGCATTTAGACTTTGTTAAGCCTAAACAACGTGTTATGTTTTTCCCAGGTTTCTAGGGCAGAGCCCTTACTTGGGAGTGAACGTTCCGGGTCTCAACTGAAGACCTGGAGTGTTTACTAGAATTCTTCTGTCTGGCGGGGCTTGAATTCCAACAAAACTTTGTCTCCCAGCATCATGGGGCTAATGAAATTTCTGCTTATCTCTATAGCTCCCCAACTTCTGTTTTCTTTTTCTTTTCTTTTTTTATCCTCCGCTGACATGCAGCTTAGGAGTGGGCAGATGCCTCAAGGGTAAATTACATATACATCTTTGCGTTCCCTTCTCTGCAGTTGCCCTTCTCTGGGATTTGTGATCCTCAGGTCCCAGCCATTTGGCAGCTTGAGGCCAACTCTAACTCCTCTCCTCAACCAAGGCTTGGTCTCATCTCCCTTCCCAGCCTTTCTCCCAAGACTTACCAGAGCTTTTAGGGAAAAAGCCTGGGTGGATGTTGAGCTCACTGAGGTGGGCTTCCTGCCTTCCGCTGTTGTAGCCCTCATGAGTTCTGTCTGCTTTGCTGATTCTCTAATGTCTTCAAACAGTAGTTTTGTGTAGTTTGTACAATATTTATAGTGGTTTTCAGGAGGAGGGTTGTTGTAATATAAGCTATTCTGCGGTGTGTAAATAATGGCTTTTTAAATTCTAACTCTTGATTAGTCTCTGATTCTGTTTGAAAGATTCTTTTGCTTTTACTCTATTACATTTTTTATTGACCAGAACATTGGTTGTTATTTATACTGTTTTGGGTCCCTGCACTTATGAAACTCTACACAGGCAGTGTCTAAGTATAGTAGTGAAGACAGAACACATTCTAAGCAATGGGGCTACATTGCCCTTCACTTGGGTCTCCAGGTCCCTTCCAGTTTCCCCAGTTAAAGCCCTAAAAACCACCCAGCAATACTTGTCAATGGTGAATCCCCTCAATCTAAAACCTATTTGCAAAATCCAACTCCCTACTTTTAGACCACTGCACAGCCATTAACAATATTCTACTATCTTCCTGAAGCTATTACAATAATGCTATATTTTGGAGACAGATAAATTATTGTCTTTGAAATCTTGGTCTTAATGATACTATGGGGGGTAAATTTTTCTTCATATTACTTTTGACTTGACAATATTTATTTTCTCTATTAATGTGGCTGGAATAGCTGAGTATATGAGGTCTATATGGAAAAAGTCTAGCCATTGTTAATATAATGACAACAGTTTGAGTGACATCAGTGCAAGCTGGCAGCCAAGGAGAGTGGACTGGAATACACATTCATGAACAATGACGACTTCACTGTACTAGTCATTGGTGTGGCACATGCCATTGAGTGAGCATGTGTACTGTGTGGCCATCACATTCAAAATGACTGAGCAAGTAGAGCAATGAATCTGCATCAGATATTACTTGAAGAATGAAAATTTCTTCATGGAAACTATTTGGATGATTCAGAAAGTCACAGCTATGGACAACTGATGATTGGCAGATTCATCACAAGACACCTGCTCATGCATCACGTCTCGTGCAGAGTTTTTTGGCAAAACATCAAATCACCCAGGTGACTCAGCCCCTCTGCAGTCCAGATTTGGTATCCTATGACTCCTGGCTTTTCCCCAAACTAAAATCACTTTTGAAAGGGAAGAGATTTCAGACCATCCATGAGATTCAGGAAAATACAACGGGGCAGCTGATGGTGACTGGAACTTTGTGAGGTCCTAAAGTGCCTACAATAAAAGGGTCTGAGGTGTCATTGTCCTATGTACAATGTTTCTTGTATCTTGTATCTTCTTCAATAAATGTCTCTATTTTCCATATTACATGGCTGGATACCTCTGGACAGACCTGGTATGAAACCACCAATCATTCAATTAAATTCAGAAAACCTAAATCAGATGATGAATATATACAAAGAACTGTGTGATATACTTTAGGAGTCCCCAAGATGATTTCGTCAGAGTTCCACTTGTAGTTACAAATAATTAACTATAATATTTATTTACAAATTTATATACCATCTGTTATACAGAATGCTAGCAACACAGTCAAATAGGTATCACTATCTCTATATTACAATGGAAGAAATTGAAATATAATGAGATTAAATCATTTGCCCAAGGTTCCAAAACTTTTATGTGGGATTCTAATCCATGTATTCCTGGCTGCAAAAAGAAATGTTGGCATGGAGGATCAAAGTACCTTAAGAGACAGATGGAGAAAATCATTTCCACTTTGGATGATGAGAGAAGGCATCAAAGAGAAGATAGCATACAAATTGGGCATTTAAGAATGACCAGAATTTTCTTAGCTCAACAGAAGGGGAAATACCATTCTTGGCTGATGAATGCACAGAAAAATTGTTTGAGGAATTATAATTGGTCTAGAAGTGCTTGAAAATAAAATGCATGAAATGACTCTAGTTAAGATAAAGCTTGAAAGATTAGAATCAGATATTGTGGGCCCCAAATAAATATGTCTAAGGTTTCATAGACATATTTTGCTCTTGTAGTACCTAATTACTGTGTAAGTAAATTTCTTCAACACCTAGTGGCAAACTTCTATTACCACACAATTTATGTGGGGTGGGAAACTAGGCATGTTTAGCATGGGCCCCTGACTCAAAGTCCCTTGAGACTGCAATCAACTGTAAGCTGAACCTGAGGTCTTATCTGAAGGCTTGACTGGTAGAGGATTCACTTCCAAGCTCACTCACGCAGCTGTTGATAGGATTAAGTTCCTTCCAAGCTGTTGTTGGACTGAGGGCCTCAGTCCTTACTGGAGACTGGTCAGAGCTATCATCAATTCCTTGTCACATTGGCTTCTCCATAGAGGACCTTACTCAAAGAAATGGAAAAGCCAGATACCAAAAGACCAAGCAGAGTAAGGCAGAGCCACCAAGATGAAAGCCAGTTTTTGAGACAGTTATCTTAAAAGTGGTATCTCATCACTTCTGTCATATTCTTTTCATTGGAAGAAAGTCCATAAACCTAGTCCATGCTCAAAGTGAGGGACGATACAACAACATAAACACAAGGAGGTGGGGATCACTGGGGCGATCGTTGTGGCGGCCCAGCATAGGGATCAGTGGGAAATCATCAAAGATCTCTGAATGTACAGGTGGCATAGTTTGTCCATCACCAGACATGCAGGGCCGGAAGCTAGAAAGTCATTTGAAATTTCTTTTACTCAAACCCATATCCATTGTAAAATCATTCAAAGGAGTTTAATTGTCATCATTTTTTTCTAATGGCACAAAAAATAATAGCACATCTTATAATCATCAGTGTCTCAGATTCTATGCAGAAGGATAGGAGGCCTGTGGCAGCTTCTGAGACAGCGGTTTGCAAATATAGGCATAAGTATAGACAAAAGCCAGGTCATGGGGATTACTGAGTGACCAAGTGGTTAAGAAATATTTTCATAGTCTAACATATTTTATTTTATTCATGAAGCAAGATCTCTAGTTATTGAAACAGTAGAGCTTTCCATGTTTCCAGTTCCCATGGTCAACTGTGGTCTGAAATAGTAAATGAAAAATTACAGAAATAAAAATTCATTACTTTTAAATTTTGCACCATTCCAAGGACTGTGAGGAAATCCCACGCCTCACTCGATCCCACTTGGAACATGAATCACCCCTGCTCACTGCATGGGCTACCTGCCCACTGATCACTGAGGAGCCCTCCAGGCCATCAGACTGACTGTGGTGCAGCGGTGCCTGTGCTCAGGCAGCCCTCGTTCTACTTAGTAACGGCTTCAAACTGCAAGAGTCGACGCTGGCAACTCGGATGTGCCAACGAGAAGTCGAAAAGTGCTTCCTTTAAGTGAAAAGGTGAGTCTTTGACTGAATAAGAAAAAAAAAATCTTATGTTGAGGTTGCTAAGATACATGATAAGAACAAATTTTTCATCTGTGAAGTTGCTAATTGATCGATGGAACTTTATCACAGTTCTGCGGGTAGGAGAACCCGCAAGGACGGGGCTCGGCGCTGCGCGTTCTTCCTGGCACACACGGTCTCGGTGCGTCCTGTCTCCGACTGGATCGCATCACCATGTTCTTTTAATTTTGGATGCTTTATAAATAGTGCCAACTCCTCGGAATTTTGTTATTTGGGTTATCAAATGCACACTGACGTGTTCACTGAAAATGTGAGGGACACAGAAAAGTAATGGCACAAGGACACATTCTTTTCTTTCATTTTGGTTCTTGACTTTTCTAATTTAAGAAAGACTTTATACAAAGAAATCAACTCATTCATCTAACACAAACTTACAAAGTCTCTTAAGAATTTCCAAAACTCATCTCACATTTTACCTCATTTTTTGTTACCAGTCAGACTATGTCTATGTTAGAATTCTTATGCTGGGGCTTTGTTTCCCTGTGAGCTCTCTGTGGCCAGACAGGATGACTACAAACACGGCGTTTCATCAGCAGGAGAACAAGGCCACCTCATGTGGCAGGCATCTGCCCTAGGGTTTAGTGACCACATATTTCAACATATATTGCAATTAAAAGATAGTTTTCACCTCTTCTGGTAATGCATCCAAGGAATTTTGGTTAAATGCCTTATCTTGTGTTTCATGAGGTTTTCCTGGTTATTACCCAATATCCATGTGAGTTAAGCACTGACACCCACAGGTCAAATAACCAAGTTGAAGTTCATGCACTGAGCCATAACCTTAAACTGAGTTCTGTAAATTCCTTTGGAGTCAACTCTGTCCTGATGATCATGGACCACTCTATCTTGGTCCCATCAGATGATGGTGCCACACTTCAAAATACATTGTAGTCCAATTTCATTTGCCCAAGATACCATTAAAAATTATATTTTGTATTCTGTGAGTACTAATCTTAGGATCTCATCTATTATTCTGGGAATCTCACTAAATTCTTTTTGCTGAAGTTATCTGGTTTGCAGAAGGTAAACAGTGCCTCCCCCTAAGTGCTACTCAGCGGAGAGAGATCCGTGACAATGCCCTGAATCTATAACAGTGGGAACAGTGTAAGTCTCGGGTGCTGCTTCTATCATTACTAGTGTCTATATTGAGTTATTGATAGAGTAGGGAGCATGATACAGCATGCAGAAGAGCTCAGATGAATACCCTCTGGGCAAGTCCCTTAACATTTTATTAATTTCTTAACTAAAAAGCTAGAGTTCATACTCCTCACCTTGCTACCTGCAAACACTCTTGTTAAGTATCAAGTGAGGTAACATATTCCATAAACGGTGACGATGGTTCTGAATACACTCGTCATTACAACCATAGTGCCTGAATTTTTTCCTTTCCTGCAGTTTCAAAACACCTGAAAGACCTGGATGAAAGGCAAAGCCAAGGTCATGAGACCAGACAAAAAATTCACAGACCAGGGATGAGAGCAGTGTAGCTGGGTCATTGCACAGATTCCTAAGTAGGAACTGAGTAAAAGCTCATCATGATTAACACTCATGGGTTCTCCAATGGCATCTGACTCATGGGCTTTGCAGAGAAAATGTAACAATCTATAAGCAATTTGATTAGAATTAAACACATATATGTGTGCACATAACTTTTTATGTGACCATTTATTTCTGAGGAAAGTAAGATGAGATTAAATTTGCGTATGAGTGGGAACAGAGGATCCTACTGAAAAGGTAGTGTATTAAAGGACATGAGTCTACAAAATCAGAGACGCTAGATGAAATCAGTGACGAAGATAAAGCATTAACTTCGTTAACCTTATCTGTTTCAAAGCATGCCTAAATTACTTTGTACAATAAGAGACTTAGAAAATGGTAGAAGAGTTTTTAAAAGATTTTCTTTCTCATTCTCATCTGAAAACGTTCAGTTTAACCACCACTAGAAAAAAGATTTTGTTTTTGGTAAAGATGTATTATTTTTCCCAAGATGACTATGATTCTAGCCCATCAGAAATACAGAAAACTAAAAATAAATGCCTAAAAATATTTCCAGTGGGATATCTCCCATTGACTGTGGAATCTCCTCACCTCCCATTAACACCCTATAAAACACAGGGAATATCTGCTCAGGCTCCGAACTGAGACACAAACCTTCCAGAAAGACAGCTCCTTCCACCCAAACAACTGGCCCTCCTTCCCTTCTTGTCAGCACTGAAAGCTGACAGAGGCTGTGTTTGGTCTCTTAATCAGGCCTTGCTGACGGGCTGACATCACTGCAAAAGTTTTCACTTACTCTTTGGCAACAGTTAAATCCTTGCCAAAGGCCAGTCAGTAATTCAGAAAGCACTGTCAGTGAGAGGCTGGGGGAGTCGGAGTGTGACTGTCAGCTAGCAATCCGTGGTGATGACAGGAGGGGAATGCAGGAGCTGAAACCATTTTAAAGGTTGCTCTGTGGGCAGAACAAAAGCCCCCTGATTTCAAAAAGGAAATAAAACTCTGGAACATTGAAGCTCGGAGGATGCTGCTTTCCGGGCACCTGAACATTCACTGTCCGCTCCCTGACTGTGAAAACTGCTTTATAACCCATGCAGCTTAAGTCCACAACTGTTTGCCCTCACAGTGGTGTAAAACAGTCTGGTGAGATAGAAATGCCAAATAATGTAGCAATAGTTCAACCGTCTGGCTTTAAAAAAATATTGTAATAAGCCACTCACTATGCTTCTTCAGTCTTCTTCCTCCTTACCCTTCATCCTTTCATTTTCAAACTTTGATTGCTAAATAATCAGAGTTTAAAGTTCTTAGCAACATCACATAAGCTTTCTGTGGAAGGCAATTATATATATTTTATGACTAAAAATTTATGAGGATAATATATGAGAGAGAACCCCCCACAGAAAAAAAAACAATTATCTCCTGAAGGGTGGGTCCTTGTAGTACATACAGGCTTCCCCTGCTAAATGAGTGTTCTAGGAATCCATCTGTATCACTGTACCAGCTGGTGTTGTTGTGAGAGGGTGTGTTTGGTTTCAGTGAGCTTTTTTTGAATTCTTTCTAAATGTTGCCCATTTCATGATGGGTGAGTTACCAGTGCACCTGCTCAAACTGCACTGAGTGTTCAGCACTTTGTGATCAATTCAGCACGACCCCCATGCCCTATCCCCCCTATTTACCTGCTCTCGCTCTGAGCAACTTTTTTTTGTCTCTCTGGATATAAAAAGTTCTCAGAGGGAAATGGTTTGCTGATGTGGAAGAGGTGAAACAAAAAATGGCAGAAGCACTAAAACACATCAAAATTGATGAGTTCAAAACCTGTTTTGAGCAGTGGAAAAAATGTCTTGATAGGTATATTGCATCAAATGGAGAGTACTTTGAAGGTGACTAAAATTTAAACATGTAAGAATACACAGTTTTTAAAAGATTTTATTTATTTATTTTTAGAAAGAGGGGAAGGGAGGGAGAAAGAGAGGGAGAGAAACATCAATGTGTGGTTGCCTCTTGTGTGCCCCCTATTGGGGACCTGACCCACAACCCAGGCATGTGCTCTGACTGGGAATCGAACTCTGACCCTTTGGTTCACAGGCCTGCACTCAATCCAATGAGCTACACCAGCCAGGGCTAAATACACATTTTTTTATAAATAAACTCCAGTTTTGGGTCTCCCCTTGTACTAAAGCATTGATAAGCCATTTTTGAAAGGATCACAATTATTTAAGAAAAATAATAGTAGGCCCATGACTGAATTGAGATCACCTATTTTCTCTTCCCAAAACAGGGGAAGGCTGGGAAGAGGAAATGGCTTCAATGTACTTATAAGACCTGCCAGACAGATTTGCTATAGTAATTCTGCAAACTCTCACATGCTGTGTTGTTTTTTTTCTGGTTTCCTTTTTTCTATCCCTAGTTAAAGAGGACACTTTGCCATTATCCAAAGCTCAGGCAGGCCAGGGCTGAACTCTGTAGTGCAAGAGCGGGAGCAGCTGGGAGTTTTTGTTTTCCTCCTTCTCCTCCCCACAAAACAAAGGAGCAGGGGTCTACAGTTACCAGTACTTTATTGTATATGTGAAAGTTGCTAGAAGAGTCACTCCTAAATATTCTCACCACACACACACACACACACACACACACACACACACAAACAGTAATTATGTGAGGTGATGGAGGTGTTAACTAACCCTGTGGTAGTAATCATTTTTCAAAATCTATTTGTATCAAATCATCAATCACATTGCACACCTTAAAGTTACACAGTGTTATATGTCAATTAGATCACAATACAGCTGGGAACAAAGCAAAACAAGGGAGCACTCAAGAGAAGTCCAGTGGGTTCCATGAAGGGCCTCTTTGGTAAAACAAAAGGGAGATAAGGCGCTCAGGGCACCAGGAAACTCGGGACAGACACGGTGCACACCTGGCCCCCAGGAAGGAACGAATTCACTTGGGCAAACCCAGTCAGCACTGGGTGACCTACACACACTCGATCTGTACCGCAGATGATCTGTTTCGGGCCTGGGGTACATTCTGCAGTCACTCATCTGCATGAAAACTGCATTGGTTAAGGCGCAGTGAACCCACAGCGACCCGTGCCTTGGCTGTGTGTGAACTCCACTGGGTCTGTGGGCGGATCACAGGGACCAGCCCCAGGATTCAGAGAACAGTGATGCTGAGAACCACGTGCCCACTCCAGTTTGGCAATACTGGGTAGATGGGCTGGTTTCTGTTGGATGATGAAGAGGGTAGAAAGAAGAAAGAAAAAGCAGCAGCAACTATGGAGCCCTGTGAGGTTGGAACTTGGTTTAGGTGGTGAAAGTGCTGATTGCTCGAAGAGCCAATCCATGCTCCTCCACTGTCTCTTCAACCCCATGCTTGTCCCCATGCTCCTCCACTGTCTCTTCAACCCCATGCTTGTCCCCACGTCCAGGTGAGAGTGAGGGACAGTTTCCAGAGACTGCTTTCCTCAGGGGAGTTTCTATAAGGACAGGTCTTCCTATTTTCAGAAGTCTTTTCTATTCTCAGGGTGGCTTTCAAAATCACCTGGCCATGTTAGATGGCATAAACCACTTTTTAAAAAGTAGACCCACTAAGACCAAATTAAGCCAAAGATCTTGGAATGAGTTCACCTGTAAAAAGAAAATGTCCAAATCTTACCAGGTTGTTGTTGATTTTGAGCTGTAGACGCCCCACTTCCTTTGTCTGTGTCAAAAGCCACTCATTGCCGTTCTTAATGAAAACAAGAGGGAGTGATTATGCCTCCTGGGGCTGTGCCATTCATGCCGTCTGAAAGGCACTTAAACGAGTGGCACATTATCTCACACATCTGGAGTTTACCAAATTAGCCAATTATGCTGGAGCTCATAAAACAAGGCCTTAAATGTCATTTAACTAGAAAATATTATAATCACCAAGTGGTCTGATTGTAAGATGATACTTGGGGCAGCATCAGTGGTTACAGAAAACAAATCGTGAAACAGAGCACAGTTCAAATGTGCCCCAAATGCAACCACATAGTTTCTACTTTCTGAAGAAGACTGTATTTCTGAAGGCACCAGCAATCAACATGTTTCTCATTTGAAACTAAGTTTAATCTGACCTAGTTGTTTCCTAGTTATTTGCCCTGGGCAAAGCAATGCCCAAGAATTTTTCTCATAAGAAAACCAAGGAGCATGCAGGATGAGAGTAGACTGATGGAAAACCGTACACTTTTCAGAGACATGGAGCTGTCTGCAAGGGATAGGGCAACAACTGGATTGACTTCAGTTGTTAGAGGTTTGTGGTGCTGCCTCAGAATCAACAAGATTTGGTTGACTGAACATATTAACAGTGGCCGGAAAAAGTCCAGCCATTGTTAATATAATGAGGATGGTTTTTGCAACAGTGATGTAACCTGTCAGCCAAGGAGAGTGGACTGGAATGTGCATGCATGAACAATGATAACTTAACTGTACTAGTCAGTGACGGCGGTAGATGCCATTGAGTGAGCATGTGTACTGTGTGGCCATCTTATCCAAAATGACTGAGCAAATAGAGCAATAAATCTGCATCAAATTTTGCTTTAAGCTTGAACATTTCTCTACAGAAACTATTCCGATGATTCAGAAGGATGATTCAGATTGGCAGTTTCATCACGACAACACACCTGCTCATGCATCATGTCTTGTTCAGAGTTTTTTGGCAAAACATCAAATCACCCTGGTGACTGAGCCACCCTACAGTCCAGATTTGGCATCCTGCGACTTCTGGCTTTTCCCAAAACTAAATTCACCTTTGAAAGGGAAGAGATTTAAGACCATCAGTGATATTCAAGAAAATACAACAGGGCAGCTGCTGGCAATTGAAGGAACTGTGTGAGGTCCCATAGTGCCTACTTTGAAGGGGACTGAGGTGTCATTGTCCTATGTACCATGTTTCTTATAGCTTGTATCTTCTTCAATGACTGTCTCTATTTTTTTATAGTACATGGCTGGATACCTTCTGGACAGACCTTGTATACTGGTCTCTTAGAGTTTTCAGGCTTCACTTGAAGGAGGACATAAAGCTACTATAAATTGCTACGGGATTTGAGAAAAGGTATATGCCAAACATATTTAGAAATTAGAGGTTTCCAATCAGTACTTCCACACTGTGTTCTTTCCATTCAGCAAATAACAACAAAATCTGGTGTTCAGTGAAAGGTAGCATAGTGCAATGGAAAGAGCATGGTACGCCACAGACTCCTGGGTGACTTTGAGCAAGTTATTTGATTTCTCCAACCTTCTGTTACCTCCTCATACAGAAGACAGACAGAAGGATGATGCGTTGTGTTGTGAACAGTGCGGTGTTGAAAATAATGAATGAGAAAGTCCCTAGAATAGTGCCCGTGCACTGAAAAAAATAAATGTTAGTTTTTCCTCTTTACTTATGCCACCAAAATATCTTAAGTTATTTTTAACACCTTTTTTTCTAGGCACTTTTAGGGGAGAAAGAGAAAGGGGGTGGGCAGTCCCAGTTTTCCTAGCATATTTACCACCCCCTCACCCATGGGCGAACACCTCGATCACTCACTCTAAAGGCAGGACGAGTATGAGAGTGACTACAAGAAGGTCCATGAGGCACTCTGCACAAACGGAGGGAGGCATGATGCGTGAACACATGGCAAACAGAGTTACCAGCTGCTTTTTGTTAGGAGAGTACAAAATTAACTTTAATGGTTTTAAAGGCAGTTAATCAACTAAGCTAAATCTCAGTGTCTTTCTGGGCTCACAATCACAGTAGAGGGACCTGTTAGTTTATTTTTGTCAAGCCAGAGAAAGAGGGAGACTCATGGCGTTGCCCTGGCCTATGTGGCTCAGTTGCTTGGAGCATCGCCCTATAAACCAAAAGGTTGGGGTTTGACTTCCGGGCAGGGCACACACCTAGGCTGCAGGTTTGGTCCCTGGTTGGGGCGTGTACAGCAGACAGCCAATCAGCGTTTCTCTCCCACATCAACATTCCTCTCCCTCTCTCTCAAATGAACACACTTTTTAAAGAAAGGATCATGGTGACAATGAGGTGCTCTCAACAGTGACAAATTCCTTTCCTTTGAGTTCTCTTTTCTTTTTTAGAAAAAACAGTGATGCCTTCTTTGATAAAAGTTAACTAAATATGATGATTTCATATTATAGAAATGCTTACTCAGAATTTGGAAGGTATATATTTTTGACTTAAATTAATTTAAGCTCTGTTAAAGCTGGGTTTACAAACTATGTCTTTAATGAAAATACAAAGAAAAAGAATTTTAGAATCAGTAAAAAGTTTTGGACTCAGGTGGTTTGGCTATTTGTGAATTCTTCACAGAAAGGTGAGGAATTGCATCTCCAAGAACTACCACTTCATGTTCTTACAGAGGGGAAATAGGATATCTGTGCAAATTTTGTGCCTTACCAGAGTTTAATGTTTTCAAACAAGAGAAAAGGACTAGCTTTCAAAACCTTTAACTTGAGGAAGGTAGGAAAAACCAGGAGGTATGTATTCTCCTAAATATGCTAATAGTCAAGTTGACTGGTGCTGTCCTCCTTGCAGGCTGCAGACCAAACTGGCCTCTGTGAACATCTCTGAAAGCAGAGTGTACTTAGTCTAAAAGCTAAATAAGAAAAAAAAGTAACCACTTTTACTAGGAAAAAAATTCAACATGGTATGTGTTAAAAGTTTTTATTTTCTTTTTTAACCTAAGGCAATGAAATGCTCTTACTCTATATCAAAAATAACCGGCAGCTTTTTTTCTTTTCCAAATATTTCCATCTCTAAGAGTAGAGCATTCTGGCTTTTGGCTAACAGCATGTCCAGATCTAAAGGCAGTCAGTACAGAAAGAATGTCAATTTGCTATAGAAGCAATTATACGTCCAGTCTAGGAAAAGGCCAATTTTACTATGCAAGGACCACACATACCGTATGTTTGTTACATTACTTGATATCAAAGCAGAAACATCAAATTCCTCCTAAAACACGCATGAAATGAAGAGCCTGGCTAAGGAACTCCCACATCCAACTCAGGGATCTGTTACAGCTTACAGAACTTGGCTTTGCTGACACTACTGTTTTAATGCAAAGGGACGCACTCACAGATTACATAACCCGCTATGACTTCTTTATGTACGTTTTGGGTAAAATGAACATGCTTTGATCCTAATTGTTATAAAACAGGTACACTACCAATGTGTGGCACTTAGGCGTCACGTTGCCCATGTAACGGCAAGAACTTGCTAATCCTCTGTCACTAGGTCAGCTCAAAATCTTTAATCAGGTGTCCCAATCATTATCATAACTTCAGCAAGAACTATCATCTCTGTTTCATTTTGCATCATTCTGATGTTGTTGTGATGACATTCATTCATTTGTTCAGCACACACTTACTGAGTGTCTCTGATCAGGGCCAAATACAGGCCTCAGGAGTAGATGAGACATGGCCCTTAGGGAAATACGTACTTGAGGTGGGGAGGGGAGACAAAATGAGCACAATAAATCAGGGCGATGCATACTATATTTTATATAGTATATGCATATATAGAGAGAAAGACTCATAAAGAAAGCATGTGGCAGATGGTCAGACAGGGTGAAACGTGAAGGCACCCTGGAGTGAACAGCAGTCGTTTCTTGTGTGGGTGAGGAGGTTGGTCCTCCAAGGACAGGGGACAAGCACACAAAGCCACAAGGGTGTGAGAGCCCAGGGGCGGAAACGTCTGCCATTCCTAAAGCAGGTCTGTGTGTCAGATGAGCTGGAGAAGAGGGGCGGCCGTATGAGAAGGGCTCTGCACACCATGATGTTTCTCAAAATACTCTGAAGATAAAATAATAAACACAGTATGATACTGGCTTAGAAACAGATAATTAATGAGACAGAACAGGAAATGGAGAAACAAAATAGAAAAATTAGATGACGTATGTGAGAGTTTAAAATGTGAAAAAACTAGCATTTCCATTTAGTGTGTAAAGGATGAATTTTCAACAAGTGGAGTTTGGACAATTGACTAACCAATGAAAATAAAACTAAATTCCTATCTATCATACTGCACATGGAAAAATTCTTATATGAATTAAAGATTTAAATGTAAAAAGTACCAGAAGAAAATATGTGTAATCTTTTTAAATGTGACATCAAGATCAGATAGTACAAAGGAAAACAGACATTTAATCACAAAACAACAATCTTCAAAAAATACAAACTTCTGAAAGGTGCAAGACACTACAGTTGTAAGACAAATGATGAGTTAGGAAAATATTTGAATTCTATGTAAGAATCAAAAGATTAGCACCTACAACAATATATGGTATTAAACTCCTACAAACTCCTCAATCAATTAAAAAAAATTAACCTAAGAAAAAATAGGCAAAGGACACAAATAAGCAATTCATAAAAGAAATGATACTTTATGATATAAAAGTATGCTCGATCCCAATTACACTGAAGGGGGAATGTAACAGTGGGAAATTGTAACCCACTACACCATGCTTTTGACATTGTTTCTGTATGTGCTGACTCTGACTAGTAGCTTGTAGATAAATAGCATGTTTGTATAAGAATCCTAGGAACTAACTTCAAAGGGTACAAACTCTGACCTTTAGCATCCTAGCTCCAGGAGATTTGCTGGCCTTCCACCGTGGAACCCAGATGATGTAGTCAGGATGATTAAACCAGGATGGTACCCATTGCACTATCACTTGACTTACAGGAATGGACAGTGTTAGTTTGCACTTTGCAACCTCCTGCCTTGATCTCTTTGTTCTGTTCCCCTCTCCCTCCTCATAAAAACCTCAGCCTCTACTGAGATGGGGAGATGCTGGGCTTTGAGACGTGAGTCTTCCATCTCCCCAGGAAGATGGGCTTTGAGACATAAGTCCCCCACCTTCCAGGTGTTGCCACCTGAATAAACCACCTTCGTTTACATCATCAGCACCTGCCTCTCAAGCATTGGCTTGGGTAGCGGCGGGCAGCTGGACCTGCGTTTGGTCACAGGAATAATATTAAGATAGTCTTATTTTTCACCTATTAGATTATAAACAAGAAATGCAAGTGAGTGACATATACCAAATAACAGTTGATAATGTCTAGTGTTTGAGAGGTTGTGAAAAATGAGAACTCTCAGATATTAAGGGTATAAAATCATTACGTGCTTTTTGGAAGATAATTTGGTAACATCAAATCCTGTAAACCCATAATTTCATTCTATAGAAATATATACATATGTACACAAACATGCAAAACTAGTATAAGAATACTTATTGCACTGCTCTTTATAATAGTGAAAATCTGAAAACAATCTAATGGTCCACAAAAAGGATTAATTTAATAAATTACAGCAGGTAGATAAATAAATTACTATGCTGTTGTCATGTAAAGATGTCCACAATATATGTTTAACTAAAATAAACACTTTCGCAGAAGAGTATCCACAGCCCAGTCTGCCAAGAGACGTGGCGGGCCACCGCAGGCAGGAGCATGGGCTCCGGGGTCAGGCAGACCGAGATTTGCATCCCAGCTCCACCACTGACAACGGATGTGTGAAAGTTACTGACTTCTCTGAGCCTTGGTTTCTTCACCTGTCCACCTGGAATGGATCCTAACAGAACTTACCTTACAGAGTGATAAGGAGAATTCCTAGTACATACGAGGCTAAATATACTTACTAGTTATTATCACTGTTATCATTTTTGTATAATTATTTTCAACCAATTCTCTTATGAAAACAACTTCAACCAAAAGGCAAATCTAACAACATCCATTGGAAGATTATGCTGGATGAAGTCTTCAACTGAATCTATAAATCAGAGATAATTTTAGCTTATAAAATAAAAATATTCTACTAATTTTTTCGTCAAATAGGATGAGGAATTTGGCCCATCAATTTCTGACATAGATCAGTTCGTAAACCACAATGCAAACAGGGAACACATTTGGGCAATAGCATTAAGAATAAAAGTAAAGAACTGTCACACATACATAGTCCTAGCTATTGAGCGCTCTAAAAAGTCTTCATGGAACAAATTAGAAATTGTCCTCTAGGTGTCAAACTGATCATTAATATATTTTATGGTATTTTTTATTGTATACACATTAATTTTTGATTATATTGTCAAGAACGACATAAAAAAGTAGGAAGGCACCCCTTATTTTTCCCTAACAAGACTAGGAAAATATCCCATTCAAAATGAGAAAATGTGTCATGTAGTAATATATTTAAATGCCTATGTCAACATAGAATCTCTATATGAAGAAACATACATACCCTTCACTTCGGAAAATTGTTCCAAAGCTGTCTCCTAAGCTTTTATAACTGTTTGGATCAGCTGAACATCTCTGGATTTGGAACCTAAAAACAAAATCAAACAAAAAAAGAATCCAAGTTAAGGACTTTGTCAAATGGTTTTCTCATGTTTCAAAGTCTGAGGAAACTCAGCATTTACAGATTAATCCAAAATATTCTTTTTTGCTATAGATTTTATTGATTTATTTTTATATAGCCTTTACCTTATTTTTTTAACCTTTAAAATTATATTTCTCAGAACTTTAATAGAAACTGTAGAAAGAGTTTTTTTCCCATCTGTTTCTCAGCCAGACAGATGCACCCAGAGGCATTTATGCTTTTTTGCTTTTGTGAAAAGCATACACAGGTGTCATAGATTGTGTTAATGTATAAATCAGAAATCTGAACATGCATATGAAACAAAGCTCTATTTTTTATCTTAATTAGTGCTCCTTAGTGGTAATTTAATACAGAAGTTAAAAATACAGAGTAGCTGATATGGCCACTTCGATCCTGATTGTGACTTTGGCATCTTTCTGGCAGACAGGAGCCTGTGCTTAGGGCAGGAGTTGGCGCTGCTGTGATATATCTCACTCTCACCATTTCACGACGTGGAACTGGCCACTGTGGGTAGTTCAGGCTACTGGGGCCTTTACAGAAGTAAAATGCTCTACAGACAGTTGGTGCCCAAAACGAGTATGTCCCATTCTAGAATGCTAAGTTCTTTTCTCTTCTTTTTGTGTATGGTCATGGATCTCAGAAGTCTCAATTTCAAAATATGGAAGTTTTCAGTATGAGGGTCTGAACTTCATTTTGTATGCTACCCTGGGGTTTGTTTCTAAAGAGATTTATGACAGGTGTTTTCATTTCCCGCCACCCCAGCTGTTCTCTGTTTTGGGGTTTCTTTAGTCTGCCTACTCCTTGTGCTTAACTTCCTAGTTCCAATTGTGAATTAAGGCCTGTACCCCTTCTGTACTTTCCTCCACAATTTTACCAAGCATTTTTAAAAGGAATTTTCAAAAGCATCTCTAATATTGTCCACTTTGAGATGTTTTTCTCAGACTGTTGGATTTATGATAGGAACACAGCCTCTAAGAGTGATTTATTTTGTAGTTCTAGACCCCAGGGAATTATGCTGAGAACTGACACATATATCACAGAAAAGAGTGAATAATTACTCTGATTGAAGCAGCTGGCCATACGAATGAAACAAGTATAAAATAAGATTGGAAAGGGAGGCTGGCTTACATTTGGTTTTGTGAAGTAGAGAGTTGTTGAATGTGGTTGTTTAGGAGACTAGCCATTCTGAAATGAGGGAGGTAAGTCTTCCAGCAGAGTACTTGGCACACAGGAACCCCCTAAACTATTTACTGCTGATTGGATGGATTAGAATGAGAGTATAGAGGGCAGAATGTGGAAGCAATCCGACAGTCTAGGTGCAAATAATTACGTCAGACTATGAATGGTGGCAACAAAAATGTAATGAGAGGGATGTATTTGTTTGGTAATCCCTTTTTTAATAAATAGGTTTTCTAAAAATGATACATTCGCCCTGGCTGGTGTAGCTCAGTGGATTGAGCTCGGGCTGTAAACCAGGCATCGCAGGTTCGATTCCCAGTCAGGGCACATGCCTAGGTTGCAGGCCATGTCCCCCAGCAACCGCACATTCATGTTTCTCTCTCTCTCTCTCTCTCCCTCCCTTCCCTCTCTAAAAATAAATAAATAAAATCTTTTTAAAAAATGATACATTCAATGTGAGCTGCTCTTGATCCTCTTCAACCCAGCAAGTAATATTCCACAGCCCTAGACGGGCTACTATTGTCAACATCTAAAATGTCCTAGGCATTCTTCTTCACAATGGTTTCGTTTATCAAACTTCTAGCTCTATCAGCATGGTCAGTTTTGGAAGGTTAGTGTCTAGGCAAGAACTATACCTCTAAGATTTAAATCTTATGGAGCTTATCAGTAGATATTGGACCAGATCAGCCAACTCATTTACACTAGTCTCAATTCAGAGGTGCATTTGGTGTGTGTATCATCACTGGCTCAGAAGACACAGTACGCAGTTCCGTCTAGAATCCAGAATGTGATCTGATGGCCAGGTAGATGGACCATGTTTCATATTTCTGGATTATGGCATATAGTTGAGATAATACAATCTCCGTTTCTATATTTGCATATCTGTAATCTATAGTCATTGCTGAGTTTGAAACATTTTCTTATGTCTAATTGGGAAGTCCAAGATTCTTCTCTAACTGCTCTTTCAAGAAAATAACTTAAAATAGTTTTACATATTATAAAAGCATTATATGCTTATAGATTTTTCTCATAATAGCTACAATAATTTTTGTTAAGTTCATTTACCTCTGTTAAATTCCTTTCTAGATGCTTTTCATCCAAATTATCATGTATTTTAAAAATATTTGCCATGTGAGATAAGATATCACAGGTTTTACAAAAACCTAGGACATTGTTTATCAAGAAACTCAATAAATAAATAAATGATAAAAAGTAATAACAATATAAGGGAAAATAGCCAGGAATGTTACGGGCATCAGCACCACATCACCCAGGTGTTCACCAGAGGAAGCAATTACTGCTTTCTGCAGAGGACTGGGCAGGGTTTCAGGAAAAAGGGATTTGAGCTGGCCCTGTAGGGTTCAGAGACACAAAAGAGTGAGCCCGGAGTAGCCATTTCAGTGGGGAAATGAGAGAAACAAAGTCCAGTGAGGAAGATGTCCTTTTAGGAGAAGTGAAGGGAAAACCCCCCACCAGGGCAGCCTCCTGAGCCTCCTTCAGAACAGATGATACAGTCCTCCACTAGTGCCACCCAGTTGCTCAGGGTGAGTGCAGACCTGAGAGGGTCAGAGGAGGGTATTTGTGAGATAAAAGTTAAAGCCCAACATAGGTCATTTGACTTTTTCCTGTTCCTCAGCGGAGTACTTCAGCTAACTCTGCATGGCCTTCTCTCAATTACGTGACTCTGGTCCTACCAGGACTGTGAGAGAGTCAGCAGAGGGTCTGCAGCAAGTACAACCCACTACCTGGAAAATGTCCTGCCAGGGCCTGAGACATCACCTTTGTGTATGATGTCCACATGCTCGGGTAAGGCGGGTCTTCTGTTGGCTTAAGCTTTATCTAACCTGGCCATTGGAAGTCTAGGCACTTCACTCACTAGTCAAAATTTCTTTCTATTTTCAGAATCTGACTGATGGCATTTCCAATCCACTATTAATTATGTTGACAAGAGTTCTTGAACATTTACTATGTATTAGGCACTCCACTATTTAAGGCATTACACAGAAGTAAGGCATAATCCTGCCATTCAGAAGCTTACAGTTAGGTGAAGGCGTTAGGTGCAAATAGATGACCACTACATCTATGGAATAAAGTTTAGAAATAGCATATTAGAGCATCAGATGCTAGCCAATGAGTTTTATTGATACTGAATGAACACTAGTATCATTCTTATTGGTGATGATCTCGTATCTATGCGTGGACTGTGGCTGACAGAAAACAGGATGACCTAGGGACACTGATGGAAAGGGGGAAACAGGAGGGATATCTTTGGGCTAAATATCTGTGATTAAACTTTACCCACCCACATTAGAACAGGCAACAAGGACAGCCGGTGGAATCCTTGCAGAGCGTTCCATTCAGAAGCTGACTGCCTGATGAGTGATGCTATGTTAATTACAAACAGGAGTGGCAACATCAAAACAGCATTACATGAGGAGAGTCCGCAACTGCCTTGTCGAGCAATGCAAGGGGATGAGCCGGCATGGTAAATACTAATTCCTCAGTAAGGCCTCCCCACCATTCTTTACAGCTAAAGCAGCTGGAGGTCCCATTAAATAGGCTGAGGCAAGAACAGCTGTCTCTTCTATTGCACATCACACATACTGCATGTCTACACTTTGTAGAGAGGGTACATGCGGTATTTTGTTCCAGTTCACGTGACTTATTCTGATCACAGAGTTATCAGTTCTTCTAAGGAATCTGTTTTAAGTTGATATAATTACAGTGCATTTTGGTCAATCATGTAAAACAGCAATTTCCTTCTTCCTCTCCACTACATTTCAGCAACTTAAAAGGTTTCTCTCTTGGATTGAAGTTTTACATCAGTATTTTCCAAGCTACATTCTGTGTTAACAAATTCTCTCTATGCTTGAGGAGACAATTTTCCACTTACGTAATTCAACTTTTTGTAAAATTATGGAAATACAAAGGCAAAGCCGTACGACTCTTGATTGTGCTTAGAAGAAAAGGTTGGACCTTTCCATTGTCCCAATAAAAGCAGCTTAGACATATCTGGAATCTCTGTCTGAGTAACTTCTTTTATTAGAAGGAAAATTTCCTGCCAAACTGGAAAATTGGACAATGAAATATAACACTTGAGAAATATTCAGCGCCTAACATCCGGTCAAAACAAAACACAAGGGAAAGGAGTGCGGCTCAAACCCTCCACCCTGCTGCCCGGGAGCCAGCCATCCCGTCAGCCACAACACCAGGGCCAGAGCACTGCACACCTTCCAGATGGAAGGGACTGCCCTACTGGGGCAAGGCAGGACTGCTTAACATTCACAAAAGTGTGTTTTTAAAAGCCAAAGAATGATCTCACTCACTAAAATAATTTTCTCTACACTGGTCAAGAACCATGACTGCGGCATTTCCCACTGACCTCACTTGGTCAGTGATGCCCAGTTTTAAACTAGTCTGCTCCTGATTCTCGGCACAATCAGAAAGGCCACTTTATGTGTTCAGCTTGCCAGAGCACTTCTTAAGATATGGCCATAAGAAAGACATGTCTGTAAGAAATAAGATAGCATTGCTGCCTTCAAAGCCATAAGATGAGGTTGCTTGAAAATTCCAAAATTACAAAGTAATTTTGTAATCTGTCATCTTCTTTAAAAATATTTATGTCTAATGGAGTCTGTTCTTGGGAGGAAAGGCTTTAGCCCCTCCCCCCACACATGTAATTTATATATTCATATGAAGGGCAGCGATTGAGTTGCAAAAATCAGATTAGGGTAGGTGATAAGATTTGTCCTGAAGCTATATTTGCATAGTGTACACTCTGCTTTTTCCTTAGATCATATGACTTTTTTTGTGGTGCTTTAGGGTAGGGAACTGATAGATATTTGGGGAGTGGGGGCGGGGGGGGGGGCAAAAGCCAGTTCACGCCATCCCTTTGACGCTGTCACTAATCTCAAGCAAAGCAGTCAGATAGGTGAAGTTTATTTCCAGCATCATGTATGGATCATTTTCCACATCAAAAGTATTTTTGTAGGAACCTTCCTCTATTCAACCTTGCAGTCGGAAAAGCACTCACATCAATCATTTATCCTCCTTGTGGTTTTTAATTTGATATACTGTTTCTCAGGACCTGTCCCTGTTAAAGGGATTTCGGCGATCAAAGACAAGGTAGGAAGATTTGGTTTTGTTTAGGGTGGGGATGCAGGGGACCTTTACTACCTAGACAGTCCTAAATGGCACTGTTTTTTTCTGAGTGGAATTTTATGTTACCATAATGCACTGGGCTTCGTAAAAATAACACCTTTGTGTCAATGGAGGTGAAGAGGCACCGTGGGGAAGGGCAACGCTGACTAGGAGCCACCAGCTCTAATTTCATTGTGGCCACCAGTAAACAGTAAACACTGGTGAGATTTGTCATGTAACCTCCCCGTGCATCCTCCTTGCCTTTCTCCTAGCTGTAAAAAAGGACAACAGACGTTAGAGGACACTGTGATTTTGAAAGGACAGTGACACACAGACTTAATATTTGAGTTTGTTAGCCAAAAGAGAGAATAGATTTCGTTTTTGTTTTGTAAAGCCCCAAATTCCACATTTCATGGGGGTGGAGACTGCTAACAAAAATTGTACACTGATAATAAGTGGCGATGAACCTAATGAAACTCCCTACAGAGATCTTTGTAAATGTGATATGAACAAAGATTATTAGTAATTACCAGAATGTTACATGTGCTCCTTAGCAAACACTTAAGAAACCCACTAATGAATCAGAGATTAGCAGACTAAAGGTTTGCAATTACAGAACACATTAAAAGTATAACTGTAGCAAGATTAAATAAAGATTTTAATTCACTATAATTAGCCTATCTTGCCAAATAAGACGCTACTCCTAAGAAATATGTTTGTTTTCTTACTGGTTGATTGAGCATGGCCAAAGTCAGACTGAACATGCAAAGACACGTCTAAGGGTTTGAAATTTAGGCATACACACCTACCTCACACACATTGGGAAAAGGCTTCAGAAAGCTCATCTTTAGAAAAATTCCCACCACAAGATTTGTTTTCTGAACTCTGAAAAGTCACCAGGGAGGCGTCCCCAAAAGAAGCAGCCCCTGTTCCCACGAAAGGCTGACCGGGACTGAAGGGGAGCAGGGCCATGGCCCCTGCGTCCCTGTGTTCCTGCAGACAGCCCAGTCGGATGGTGCGGCTTCAGAGAGGATTCCGACAGGTTTTTTTTTTTTTAAAGCAAGTGCTGGAAGGAGAGATTTCCTTTTAACATTTCTCTATGTCTGTGGTTTTATTATTCCAATTTTAAGTGCCTGGTGAATGTGAATGGTAATTAGAAAAAAGTTAGCTATGGGTTTTTGTTTTACTTCAGATTATAATGCTAATCCACAGAACACTGCTTTAGCGCAGGGTGCTCAAGAGCCCCGCCACGCTGGGAGGGCGCAGTCCGCAGTTCCAGACACAGACTTCTGTCCCGACACTCCCCAAGGTCCCCACCTGCAGAAGGGACAAGGCGAAGAGTTTGGGAAACCCAAATGTGAATAAACCACAGATCTTACCCTGTAGAAGGGAACAAACAGGTGGGAGGCAGGGACGTGTTTGTAAATAATTATAAACTAAGGCAGAATACAAATATTAAATAGAGATTCTAGGACTTGGTTCACCTGCACTTTAAGCATTGCTTTTGCTGGCTGGGTTCACAGCCTGGGCCTGGCATCAATTAACACCATAAAATAATGCTAACAGATCCACAATGTCTCAGGTTTGGCTCTGCCCCAGCAGCGATCACCGACTGAAGTTCAAAAGCTGTACTTACACATATATGTCTGTTTATCAAATTATTCTAAAAATTCAGGGAAAAGGAAGATACTGTCCGTGATTGTTGTTTAGTCATCTACTGTGAGAGTCTCTTTATAAAAGAAGTAGAAACCTGTACCTGGTTAAAAAAAGAGAGAGACACGTCCTTTGCCTGTTTAAAGTGTGAATGTCTTCACTAGGGGTAGGTAGGGCTAGGTGGGCTGGGCATGCTTTGGCTTAGGGTTTATGATACTGTAAATAAGACCAATAAATTGTTCTATGTAATTATAAAACAGTTTATAATTTGAAGAAATGTGTAACCTGGAGTGCTCAGTCAGCCTAGATAATTACTACAGATAAAGCAACAACATCTTGGCAAGGGCACAAAAGCAAGGAAAATCCGTGCCGTGTAATTTTGAACATGTTTTTGAACAAAGCCTCAAAAATATTATCTCTCTGAAATATCAGATCAACTTGGATAGTTTGATTATAATGTAAGTGATTTCCTGTGATCCTAGACACATCTAATTACAGTCTCATTTCACAAGCCAAGGAGATTTAAAGTCTGATATTCTGTGACAGCACAGTTTACAATTTATACTTTAACAGTACACTTAAATATCCCATAAATGCTTCATCATTTTGCCAACCATAAATTTTGTTACAATAAATAATTACCTATGTGTCCCTGATTATTGTGATGAAATACAGCTAGCTTTGTGCATTTTACACAATTATAAGACATATGGTATTTTTACTATTTAGAATGTGCATGACATTGTAAAAAGAATCATGATAAGAGAGTTCCTTCTACCTGCCATCTAGCTGTATATATTCCTATGGGATAATAACTAAGTTTACAGACAATATAATTCTAAAATTTATTTTAATGACAATATGCCAGTTAAGAAGTCAGAGGCAAATGATCATCAGAGATTACAACCTAAATCTAATAATGATAAACCACAGGTAATAACATAGGCTAATTGACATACCTGTATAATTAATATGCTCTGAGCATAAACTAGTCTCAATTAAACAAAAGCTTCACTAGCGTGACTTTCAGGCATTTTCCTTTGTAAAATTCACGTCACATTATATAACTATGCTTAGTATTAGATGATAGTGCTGCCGCTCTTTGAATATACATGTATGAATTTTATATATATATAAGTTTATATTTAATGTCAACAAATGACCTCACACCCAGGTGTACCCATCTACATTTTCCCAAGTGCACCGAGAAATAAACCAACCGTTACATGGTTAGTTAGCATGAAACCAACTCATATGTGGGAATGAGGGAAAGGTGGCTCACGGACTGGAAATAACACCCATCATCATTCTAGACAGTGAGGACAGAGAGAGCTACATCAACTTCGTCATGACCAGTGTCAAAATTTTTCCACACTCCCCAAATAAGTACAGTTTTAAAAAACAACTCTACAAAAGAAAGGGAAGAGTTAGCATAGTCCTTCCCCTCTCTAATGCTCCCCCCCTAGGTCCTTGGCTGCCAGCACTCACTGACAGCACCTGCCCTCCGGCAGCAGAGAACAGGATGCCACTCTTAGCTGCTCCACACCAGCTCATTGCTCAGGAGGAGACTGCAATTCTCCGTTTCTTGCCCCCATAAAAGATTTTCAGAACAGGGAATTAGAAAGCCGTCATCTAGCAGAACCCTCTTACTGGCCCTGGGAGCTGAGCCACTTCATAGAAAGTAATTACGCACTAGAGACCATAATCCAGGGTCCCAGTGAGGGAGCTGTCAGAGAATACAGAGTCTCTGGAGACCTAACATACAAGTCCATCTTATTTGAATTAATCAAATGTGCCTATATTATGGCTCATTTAGCACTGATAAGGAAGGATACTCTTCAGTAATGTCAAAGAGAGAAAGATTAAAAGAATGAGTTGTTTCTTTGCATTTGTAAGCATAAACACTTATGCTAGAAAGAAATTGGGGGAATGGAGATAAATAAACTTGGCTGGTAAGGAAGAAAACATGCTGTTTATCACAGTGGAGGAAATTTTCAAGGAATGTTTTTTTTCTTTATTCCGAGATTGACCTCATATGTTACCAAGATTTGGACGAACTGTTACCAGTTTCAAATGTGGACACAGTTTTCAAAAGCTTTTCATAGGTGGGCAGAACCCCCAAATGACAAAGGAAGAGTAATGATCCTGCTTAGCTGTACATCACCTTTAACTCCGAGAGCAATTGTACACACATGATCTCATTTCTGCCTACCCCTTCGTTTCACAGTTCCTTATATTTGTGTGGTTAAAATCACTGGGGAAAGAAAAACAGAAAGTATCAAATTGGAGCTAGAGAGGCATCAGATTAGAGGGAATAATAGGTTTACAGAAGTCTCCCAGTTATATTATAAATTTGTCTTTCTAGTTCAGTGAATGGCCAATAAAGTTAGTTTAATGTACCCAAACTTTTTCACTTGTCAAAAAGGGAATAATGTTACTTGCACATCAGTCACGTACCTTTGAGGTTTATCTCTAGAACTCTAAAGAAATGAGCCTTGAATTAACTATACTGGGGAGAGCCAGGTTTCAGAAATGCACCAGTCATGTACATTTAATTAGATTCTTCACTGTCAGGGGTAGAGACTGTGGAAGGACAGAGATCTCTTCATGGGGAGGCAGGATGGACAGCTTCATAGAAGAATTTCAATGACAACTTATTTGAAGAGCAAAAGACATCATGTGATTTCTTTCAGCTCTCTCATTGTGGACAACTGGTTTGATATACTCTGGACCTCCAAAATATCTTCCAATATTTATCTAGCTCCTATTCTGTGAGCTTTATTTATTTCCAAATGGTTAAGTACCTACTGTGTGACTGGGAAACATCCTCAAGGCCAATATCAACTAATGAGCTTTAGAACTTTCCCCTTCTCCCCCTTTCTTTCCTCCCCCCTCCTTTTTTCCCTCAACTTAATGTTTTGATAATGAATGTTCCATTATGTCATGAATCCACAAGAGCCCCAGTGGAAGGGTGTGTTTTCCTTATCATCATCAAATAACATGCTAAAAATAATTAAAAATCACTTAGAACACAGGCGACCAAAGAGATGCATGAATTATTCCCACCCAGGAGCAGGCTTAACTTGTCCACAGAACTTGTACAGAAAACTATGCTTCACCAATTAACCAAATGTTTAATTAAAAATAACAATATTTTTGGCAGAATCACAGATGGGTATTTTGGCAGACAGCAAAGCAACTACAAGACAGTCCAAGTCATTTAATTTTATAAAATGCTGACCTTATTTCAGCTAGCAGTTTTTACATAAATGTAACTTTGCATAGTTAAACCTTAAAAAATAATTAGCTTAAAAATAGCTCTGTTCTATGAATTAAGATATAGATATTTGGATGTCTTGGTTAATCTAGGTTTCCTAAAATCTTAAAAACTAAAAAACAAGGCATTCATTTGAAACGAGACCCAGGTAAGTAACTGATAGTGCATACATGAGATTTAAACCTCTCCCTTCAAGCTTCTGCTAGGGCGAACCTGGTGGTGTCTGTGAAACTGCACACTCTCATTCAATTAATCACCAAGTAAGTGGGGAGGTTAAATGTCAACATTTGGAGATGTAGCCCCTCCTTCCACAACTAAAACCTTATCACTGAGTATAAAACAGCAAAGTGTTCAGAAGCAGTGAAATTTACAGAGAATCCCAGCCAGCTAACATTTGTTGAGTGCCTACTCTGTACGGGCCCTTAGGCTTTACACTCTGCTTCTCTAAGACATCAACTGTCTTACTCAAGTTTGTGTTCTGACAGGGGTCAAAACAGGTAGCATCAAAGCTTTAATAACAGGCAAGTCTTCCCAGATCTGTCATATTCTTGCTTGCCTCCTTAAACAGAACACAGGGAACCCAGCATAACATCTTTGTAGCTCCTGAGGCTGGTGGGGACCTTCTGAAAGGGAGTTACCCTCCTGTGTTAGTGTTGCATAGGGATCTCCTCAGGCCTCACAAGGCTTGGGCAGGCCATTCCATTCTCTAACAGACTCACAGTGCTTTGCTGGTGTTTTGTTTTCTCTGTAGGGTTTTCTCCTACATGTCCCTAAGCCATTCTCCCTGCTCCCCTCACTCCCTCCCACTCTTCCTCCTATTCCTCCTATGACTTGTAATTTGTTTCTTAAAACCAGCAGTGAACTAAGGACCAGATAACCCAGCTTGATCAAGGGTCTTAGCAAGGGCCTCAGAACCCATACTATGAGTCGTGAACATCATCAGTTCCTGGCTTTTGCACCATCTATTCTGGCTGTTCAGAGACCATTTGTGTGTGTGTGTGTGTGTGTGTGTGTGTGTTTGGACTAGAGAGTTGAGGTTCTGACATAGGCATCCTCTGGCTGAGTTTGAACTCTCCCCGAGAAAGAGCTGTTCTGGTGGAAGGAAAGCGGCAGACAGCCTCCACTATGCTCAACTCCAGGCTTTGCGGTCAGGCTCAGGCGGAACTCCCCAGGTACAGGAGGCTTCCCTTCCTGGTCTCACTTCAAGGGCTTCATGAAGAGTCCTGCTGCTCCTGCAGCCCCACTGCAACGAATGTATAACTTGAGAGTGAGGGTGATGACACAAAGTACAGCGGACTCCCCCCTTCCTCATTTTGTCCCATTTGTTTTATGCATTCCATTTCTGTTTGCTTCCCGTGTTTTTTGTGTTTGTTTTCCACTTCTTCCCTTTGGACTGTGTGGTGTCTGTTACTTAGATTCTCATAGATGCATGTTTACTTTGAAAATTTGAGAAAAATATGAAAATGACTTTTAAGAAACCTACATATTTTCAGAATTCTGACTAAATCACTGTGGTTTTTTTGTTGGTTCTGGTAGGATCGCACTATCCCTTTTGGGGAGAGGAGGAGAGAGAGAGAAACAGCAGTGCAAGGGATCCTACTTCCCAGTAAAAATACTTTTGGAACTGCTTAGCCCACTCCTACTCATGTGTATTAGGTGAAATTTTGGCAGAAATCAAGGAACAGCTGCAATTCCATACTCTGAATTGTCTCTTCAAAAAGTCTTCATACAATTAATAGAATTGTTGGTACATATTTCCTAAATATTTGATTCACTTGAATGTAGACAACTCAGAAAAAAAGGATTGGGAGAAATGAGTATTTCAATGGTTTAGCCATTATATTCATGACTTTAAATATGCAATGCCAAGAGAACTTTCTGCAATTAAGGTTGGTTCATATAGACATTTTTAAAATAATATTACTTCTGTCAGACTGAGTTTCAACTATCAAGATAATTAAAATGCTATAAAATTTCTGAAATTTTTTATGACTTAAGAAAAACAATTTACCATAGGTAAACAAGTATACAATTAACAGTACCAGACTTTCAAATAAAATAAGATAAAGAAAATTTTCTTTAAAATCCCATGTATGAATATTCTAGAAATATGTTTCATTTTGCAACATTGCAATACCTACCCTAAAGGAGCATGGCTTCACCAAGGGCTTTGGTTGCTAGAACTGATATGGCTCAAGGTAGCATACATTGGAGGGAGGGATGGGGCTATTAGAGAGACCATGTGTGACCAGGAAGTATAATGAGGTCTTCTGGGACCTGGGACTGGGGCAGGAGAAATCCATCAGGCACTGTGGTAGAAGCTATAAGCTGTCCATCTAAAGTCTCCTTTTCCATTGTGTGAAGTTGATGCTGGGAGGCACCTACACAGCCAGGTAGTGAGTAGATCTCCAGCCCCCTGTACCTACAGGTGTAGATAAAATTAGTTCTTTTCAATGGAATCTAAGTGAAGTGATAAATGTCACTTCTACACTGAGACTTTTAAGAAGTGAGTGAGGATTCTTCATTCTCTGTCCTGTTCCACATGCAAGATATAATTTGCAAGGTGCATTTTATATCACAACTAGCTACAGCTTACATGAAGTCTGTATCACCTCCAAGAAGGAAGCTTTAGTGGGTGCAGATCCACAAGACAAAAGGAGCCACACTGAGGAAAACTTCCTACAACCTGGTAACACTCACCAGGACTTATGTAATTGGACTATTACATAAGTATATCTTATTGGGGTAAACCACTGAAATTTAGGGGTTTATTTGTTACTGCAGCTAGATTTGCCTTAACTGATCCAAGAATGAACAATCTCCATCTCTCTCTGCATTCTCTCCTGAGACCAGCTCCTTCTGGTTCCTCCTGCTCCCCCACAGCACTGACTTTGATAGAGCAACCCAGCCTTGGTGTAATACGACACAAACCTAGTATCCACCATTTACTCCTTTCTCCCACCACAGGTGCCAAATATCTTTCACTTGCTCTCCCAGATTCACTCTCTACCCTTTTCTACCCTGTTCACTGCCCTGGAGAGTGATCTGAACGGATTACATCAAGAGACTCCTATGCTCTCTCCCTTCCAGTTAGGTCACGAAAAAGCCCTGGCAGGTGACAGGAGGAAGGGAGGAAAATGAGTCCGTGGTATTTATTTGTCTGGTTCCTTCCTGTGAGGCTTCCTCAGGCTTGTTTCTGTCAACAGATATTCACTGCTCCTCTTAAGGAGCCCTGTCTTCATGACTTTCAACTCTCAAGTTTTGGTAACCTTTTCCTTCACACGTGCATTGAGCTTAGAGGTAGTGACAGCTTCGCCTCCTGCTTGGTAGTCCGGGATCCTGAATTCTTCTTTCTGACTTCCTTATACCCTGCCCATACCTACCTTTGTAATAAATTAGCCACTTATATACCTTCTTCAAATTATCCTAATTTGAGAGGTCACCTGTTTTCTGTAGATTTTCTCACTACAAAACTGTATCACAGCTAAAATTCTCCAGGGAGGCAGCTGTCTCCTACTGGCTCCCTTGGCCACGTCAAGGGGCTGGTGTGCCCACACAATGTGGCCATCACACTCACACTCTTTGCTTCAGCCCAGGCTGTGAGTGACGGCAACTGAAATAGGAGGAGGAAGCTTGCAGTCACCTCAAACCAGGTCTATCAAAACGTACCCTTCATTTCTTCCGAGAAAGTTTCCCTTCTTTTCACTCCTCCTCATCTATGTGGTTGCCACCATCCGCTCTCGTGTTTTCACCCCTGGTGGTTTGCTTCACCGCTGAGAGAGAATGTTATTGCTTTTTACAGGATTGTGCCTTATACCCAGTGCATAATTCTAGTACACTGTGTAGAACCCAAGTCTTTACATTTAGAAACAGAAATGTTTGTAAAAACAAAAGAGAGAAAAAGTATAAATAAACACAGAATCATGTTTTTGCAATGTTATTTCTTTAGGGGGAAACACCTTTGTGCCAGCCTAGATACACCAAGGTTATGTCATATAGCATTTGCATTCAAAGGGCTAATCACAATGTTCTCTTTCACATTTATTTGGTATTATTCTTTCTACTGCCATTAGTTCCCAACAAACAAATGCTATATAAGCATCCAAATGAATAGAAAATGATTACTATACCAAACATCTCACCACTTCCACGCAGAGTGAGTGAAAAGTGTCCCATACCTGGAGGGCCAGGGAGTTTTGGCCGAGTGTCTGCCTTAAGGCATTGTAAGATAGTCTGTGTGAACACCCAGGTACAGGATTCCAACATTTTATTTTTAAGTGTACTGTTTTCTCTAAATGGGTTAGCCTGGTATAGTAGTAAGTCTTTGGTGATAAGTTGATCCTTTTTTCTTATTCCAGAAAGAAGGGAACTAGAAAACACTCACATTCCTCTGCTTGGGAAGAGAAAAAAATATATTTTCACTGTATTTAGTTTTAAAGTTTCATGTTTTATATACGTTGTAATGAGCTTAAGATTGGAAGAGTTATTTTTCCAAGTCAACATATTCTTTTTTAACTTTAATATTAAAATATCACTATTTTTTATTAAATGTATTGGGGTGACATTGTTTAATGGGATCATATAGATTTCAAGTGTACATTTCAAGGATACATGATCTGTATTTCACACACAATGCAACATACAAATTAACATATTCGAAGGAATATCACCATTGCCCTTGACCATACATAGGAAACCCACGCTGACCCCTCCTCAATATCCCTCATCACCAATTTCCTGATTTGGAGCCCATGCAAAAGCTCCATCAAACAGCCCATCCGTGTCCCCCAGCCACACCACCTCTGCCAGGCCTCCCAGCGCACACCCGTGTGCGGCCAAAGCCAGGGGAGTAAGAGCGCTCAGAAGTCAGTCCGGAGCAAAAGCAATGTATTTACACTGATTTCTAGAGGATCTGTAGAGAGTGATTTATCTTTAGTTTATCATATTTCTTCTAAATAATAACTACATACAAAAAGACTATTAATAAGCACTAGAGCTTTGTGTAAATCCACAAAGGCTTAATACTGCAGGGTCCAACATGGTAGTCACCAGTCACAGGTGGCTACTGAGCAGTAGAAATGTGGCTAGAGCAAATGAGGAAACCAGTTTATTTAAATCAATTTGGATTTAATTAAAAAGCTAAAGAAGTGTACAACCTTTTGCATTAAACCTAACTTCATCATTTTGCTAGGGTTAATATTCACTTTAACCATTGCTTTCCATAAGAAGTATTATAGTAAGCATGGACTTTTTACCTTTTACAATGTGGCTAATATCATGTTTAAAATTACATGTATAGCTCACTTTATATTTCTGTTGGAAGTTCTGGCTCAAAAAGCTGACTTAAGGCTAATAGGCTAGGCTTCCTGTCTGCTTGTTTTTGCACACAGCTGCACCTGGGTGTACGTGGCATCACCAGAGCTCATGGGGAAACATCTCTCATACAGAGTAGGGATGAGAGTTAGGAAAACATTCTGAATCTCAAATTCAGTTCTCCTCTTATAAGCGTAGTTTTACTCATTGTATAGTTCTCATGACTTGACTTTTTAATATGTTTTTAAAAAGTTCCTACCACCAGGTAATTTTATTATGCCAGTTTTCAATGGATTAAAGATGAAAATGCATCCTTGGTGTCTCTTGAACAATATTTTATGAGATGTACCTACCCTTAGAATGAAGCTATGGTGCCTATAAGGCTGGCAAAATGTTTTCTGAGAAATTTGTAATGGAGTCCACCAAATCAAATTCCAAACCAAATTAGGAACATTGAAAAGACACTTAAAACACACAATGTTCTTTTCCTTTTAGCTGTTTGAGTCACAGCTGAAGAGACCAGTGTAGTCTTTCCAAGTATGAAATCTGAGAAAGATCAATACATAGATATGCTCAAAGCATTACCAAACCTGTTTCTTTGCTAGTTTGATAAGAATTAAATAAAATCTTCCACAATAAGGGATTGTCAGTACAGTCTTAAGAAAACCAAATCCCTCACTAGGAAACAGAAATAGCCAGTTTCTCAGGGCAGGACTGAAAAGAAGTTGGAGCTGTTTATGTAGAGATAGTTACTTAAAAATCACCAGAGTGTGATGAAAACGAAAAAGTGCTTTTTCTTCCAAATCAGCCTAATGCCTTTCACAAAATAACATGCATATCTTCATTATAATAAGTCATAACACTGATGTGAGATCTTTCCGTTTAACTGTGTGCCTCTTTGCCGTTCCTTAGACAGGACGAGAGACAGAAACTGGAAAGTTTGGGTCATATGGATCGTGGCAGTACTGCTATGTCTGGAATTTTCTTATAAATATCCTATTGCTTTGAGGCTCACAGGCTGGCTGGAACAGCAGGGACAATCTCATTTGCACTTTTATAGTTGTAGAGGGATTTTCAAGAGTTAAAACAATTTTCCATAATATTCTGTATTAACTTAATGGATCTGAAGTGTGATTATTACACCTTTTCATGCTTTTCTGCAACCTGACAATTTGGAAGTAATTTTAGAAAAACAAACAAAATTATAAACAAATGCCAACAGGAAGGCATTCTTGGGTGCTCAAAAGAATTTACTTCACAACAAATTTTTACTGCCTGTTTGCAGCTTTATGCCTTTTTAAGATTATTTTTTAAACACTATAAATGACTGTTTCTACCCTCATGAAAATTGTTACTTCAAAGAGCATTCCGTGGCGCTCCGCACTGACTAAACAAGTGTCAGTGAGCAAAGTGGATGCCACCCTTCCTCGTGTGATTAAACAACAAATAACATTCTCTCAGAATCTATTTTTACTCTACTAAAATAAATGCTCATGTTGACTAGTTTGAATAATTTACTTTGCTTAAAATTAGAAGAAATAGTAATTTCCCTGAGAAAACTTCCATATGTCTACTAAAGATAATTTTTCAATCCCCTGTAAAGGACACAGTAAACTATATCAGGCCTAAGGATCCTAAAAAAGATGAGATACAAGGCAGTTTAAAAATCACAGTCAATGACAAGGGAATTCAACGTAAATACAGAGTACTATTAAAATAAATTTTATATGCACACACAGAAAATAAATAAATGCTTAAAGGAGATAGGATATACAAATCAGTTTGATGGATTGGAGAACAGATGGGGTGAAACAGAGGAAACTCATCTGAAGCAGTTAACTTGCGATGCCAAGGAGGGCTCTGGGGCAGTGAGCAGAATGCTTTCGTGGGTGCATGGGATGTTAAACCAGCACAGAAAAGAGCCTTGTTAGAGTTTTAAAAGAAGTTATATGTAATATCAGTAAGGGCTAATAACCTTTTCCTAAGAACTAAACTTATGATTTTTGAAAGTTTAGGAGGAATGTTCTAGAAGTTTAGAAGGAAAGGTACATGTAGAGTAAAAAAGAAGTAGGTACTTAAACAACAGGCAGAAAGGAGAGTAAATGATCAAATAGTCGAGTTGCATCTACTTAGGAAAGGGCATTCATCAGCAGCCACCGAACTTGGCTCTGCGAAGGGAACCTGTGCCAGACCCATGTAATTTCCTCCCATAGAAGAGTGACAGGCCATCCCAACCAACAGGAAGCAGTAAGTACATAAGGATGTTAAAAGAGTCTAGCACAAGAGAACCAAAATCTGTAACACAAATTGAATAAGGGGGTTGGCAAAGTAAGGGTACACTCAGGCTGAGCTGTAATTCTTTCCAAAGCCTGCCTTCTCTACGCAAACATCATTTAAAATTGGGTAAGGCAGATAACCAGGCTGCAGTAGACTTCTAATGTGCATTTGCTGAATTAAATTAGCAATTCAGATATCTTTTCTAAATTCAGAAGATCTTCAAATTTTAAAAAACATCTAGGAATAAAGAATAGTCTAAATTCTAGGGTACACTTATCCCCGACCCTTAGGACTCTCATGCACTTATCTCCCAAGTATCTTTCAAAGTGCTGTGAGTGCAGGAATGGGTTAATTTTGTAATAATGCAGTATATAGAATGGCAAGCAACCTAAGAATATGGTAAAAATATTCATCATGTTGCATAAAAAGAAAATATAAATTAGCACAAAGGAACACTGATATTCTAAACTGCAATTAGGTAAACTGCAAGGATCTCTTCCATTTGGGGGAAAACAAGTGAATTTCAATCAGGCAAGACCTCACTGATTTTTCAAATCTTTTAACTTTTCTTACAATCAGGTTCTGTGATACAGTGGAAATAGAAAAGGCTCTGGAGTTAGACAGACCTGGGTTCAAATCCTGAATATGCCACTTACCCAATGCACAAACTTGGACATGGAACTTAAATCTTTTTGTTTCTTTATCCGAAAAAGTGATATCTACTTTGCCATTTGCAGTGAGGATTAAATAAGACAGTTTGTGTAAAATGATTGGTATGCATATTTTTTGGTAAATATTGGCTCTCTTCCACTGCTTCTCAATCCTAAGCTGTCCTCCCTTCTCTCTCCCTTACTGCCCAGGTACCTTGGAAAGAAGGAGACATAAAAGGGCTAAGAATACAGCCCTGTCTTGTGAAACAGGAAAAGGGACACAGCCTCACTTCCTTTTACTCTTAAACCCTTGTTAAAGGTTTCCTGACTCTACAAGGAACCATTCACACTCATTTGGCATTTTCAAGGTGTGTCCCAGCTTCTCTGTGTCAAATGTCCAATAAGCTGAGCGAAAGAGGCTCCTTGGCCAGTAATATTTTTTATAAAAATTCTTCATTATCTTATTTATTAGGTAAAATGCCAGGCAAGCATGAATATGATCACCAACAAATGGTTACCCTACTAGTGCTTAAAAAAACAACCATCCCACCATGTTGGGTTTTCAGCGGCAAACTTAAAAGAAGAAATCAGTCTCTTTGTCCAGTTTTCCCATGTAAACAAAAATCCATTTCCTAGCATGCACTATAACATCTTGATAACAATTTAGCACCTATGCAAAAAGAGTTAGAGATTACAAAATCACTTAAAATATATTATTTCTAGACAGAGCAGACATAAGTCTTTGAGGATTAATTTCATGCTGAGGGTTAAATTTCACTTTCACGATAGGCTAACCATTGAGGCTAACCATTGCCCGGGGCTGCACAGATAATGAACCTGCCAAGGGATTAGCAAGGAAACACTTGTGTTATTATAAAGCGGGTACACTTCCCTTTCTAACCAAGTTCATCCTACATGACATTAACAAATTACTCCCTCTTTCTGCCCACATTTCAATATAATGTGAGCCAGCAAGTGACCCTGAACCAATAGGGACGCGAGATAAGATCTTCTCAGTGCCTGAATGGCTATTAAACTCGGCTGAGAGAGCTAGACCTCCTGTAGGGAAACACAAGGCATTTTATCTCCAGAGGGTGAGGCCCCTGCCTTCATTGCTGCGACCTTTCTTTGGTCATAAAGCCTCTAAATGGACCTGATGCCAAGAGGTGGAAATGTCTCAATATAAACATTTAGCCCACAAAAAGGCACTTTCCAGAAAACACAAATGACACAATTCATTTTCTACAAAATTACAAAGACCTAATATTTTCTAAATAAGAGTTTAATGGCTTAGCATTTGTTAAAATATGTATTCAGAGATATTTCTGTTTTTTAGATGAAGGTATCTTTTCTCAAAGCCTTTCTTAGACAATAGATATGTTCGTAGAGGTCAAATCTGTTTGCTTTTTCTCAGTCTTCATTCTCAGAGTAGCATCTGCTGCTGCGGGTTGGAGTGGAGTCCCTCGAACGTCGTGGTTCCTCCCTGCTCAGAATGGCACTCACCATTGTCTCTGTCAACTGTGGTCTCCAGGTCTGGTTTTTACTACTTGACTGTACAATTCCTGAGGGCAGGGAGTTTACCTCAGTTTACCTTTGCCTCCCCTCTAGAGTCCCACCAAATATCTTCATAGAGTGAACACTGCTACTGTTGGCCAAACGAACCAAACCAGTCTTTACATTCGAACATATCCTGATTACATTTTACAATGTGTGGAGCAAAGAACATCTAATGGACATGCAGAATCTGTTCTCTGCGAAGTTACGATTTAGGAGAGTTTAGTATAAGTTAAGAGTGCTTTTGTTAAGAAGCTCTTCTGTCATTGAATGGACCAACTGCTGCCAAAGTGAGTTCACTTCTACTACTGGTAGTAGACCTGCTACTTCTGGAACATGCTAATAATAAGCAGCAAGAAGAGAAAGTGTGGAATGTTTAGGACATCTACTGGTATTTGCTACCACCCAGCTTGGCTCAAACCACAAATCTTATAGGAAAGCACAATATAGTTTTCTTGTGATATATTAGTGCAACCCTGTTCAAAATATTGTCTTGTGAACGGTAGAAAATGTTTCTATAAATTCACATTCTCATTTGCCAGTTGCCATTCTGAAGTCTTTAGAACTAGTGCAGTTAAAATCTTGTTGCATTTCCTGTGTATTCTTGGACTAATAGAATACATAGCTCTTAAACACAGAGGTGTAGGGTGGTAACATGGGGGCATTGTGTAATGAAGATGGAGGGCTCTGAACTTTGACTTATGCGCTCTGCCAGAGTGAAGCACTACATGAGCCCACATCTGAGAAGGCAGCTTCAGCAGAGTGGGGGAGGTGGACCTCAGAGTCCCTAGGTATGGAAATGAGCAGGTGGCAGAGAAAATGGATGTTGACCGTAAGTACTCCTCATCCAAAAGTTTGGTAGTTAAGACAAGGGGAGAGAGGATAGTTAAAAGTGAAATTAATAAAAAGTATTTTTAAAGGATGGGGCAGACGAACATATTTGTAGTTAGGAAAATCAGATTAGAGGGAAAAATCAAAGACACAAAAGAAAGAAGGGATAGAGTAAACCCTAGAGACATAGAAGCAGGAGAAACTGACCTTAGAAAAGAGACCAGACACTTCCTCTTAAAACAAAAATAAAGACTGTGTTGTACACTTGAAACTAATATAATATTGTATATCAACTGTAATTTAAAAATTTAAAAAAGAAAAAGATAAGAGAAGTGACACAGATTTAAGCCAGAGTAGAGGATTTTTTTAAAAGATTTTATTTATTTATTTCTAGAGAGGCAAGGGAGAGGGAGAGAGAGAGAAACATCAATGTGCGGTTGCTGGGGATCATGGCCTGCAACCCAGGCATGTGCCCTGACTGGGAATCGAACCTGCGATGCCTGGTTCGCAGCCCGCGCTCAATCCACTGAGCTACACCAGCCAGGGCAAGAGTAGAGGATTTTTGAAGGAAATCCTATCATATGTCCCCAATTCTTCAGTAGAAAGGAAGGCAAGTTCATCTGCAAAAAGTGACGGGACAGTGTGCCACTGATTGGTGGCTTGTGAAGTGGGAGAGAGCCTAGACAGGCTGCTGTGTGGAGAGACGTGGGCACTTAGAAAAGAAATTAATTAGAAATATCGCCAAGTTGCCGTGGGACCATGGAATGTGGAGCTGAGATTATATGTGACTGAAATAGCTGGCTGTGAGCATCCAGGCTGAGAGTCAAGCGAAGTCAGAGGGGGTGGAGGACAAGGAGAAGGAGCCAAAGCGTAGTGGTCCTGAATGCAGTGGAGCCCACACAAGGGAGAGGAACAGAGGAAGGGCAAGAAGAGGGAGCATTTCAGATTTGACGTTAGGTAGGTGAGTTTTCCAATCATGGAGAAGAAAGCCAAGTCTAGTGCAGGAACTGTGAGGACAAGAGGTTAAACACTTGGTTGGAAGGCTGATGATGTCATCGGGGAACGGGCTCTGGCATGCTGGAGAGTTGTGCAGCCGCATGCAGGCACTTGGTGAATGACCAAGGCATGGAAGAGAAAGATGTTGAGTGAGGGTCAAGAACAACGGCAAAGGCAAGTGAGGAAAGCGCTTGCCCCTTTGTGTATGTACCAGGATGCAGCCAAGAGGGCGCCCCAAATAGGGATCTGTAACAGGGTCCAGAAGAGCCTGGAGATAATTGGCTCCACACCACAGGGCCACACCTGCCCAGAATTCTGGCAGATGTGGCCAATTGTGGGAGGAGCTGGAAATGAGGCTGCAGAAGATTGGCGCTGGGATTCAAACAGGAGTGGCAGCCATTTGGCATCTTTCTTTTTGGAACCACGTGTCTGTTTAGGATTGTGTGGCTTTGGTGTCTTGGTTGGGACCACATGGCTTGGGTGAGAGTCAGGACCACAAGGCTTTGGAAGTGCTCCCTCTTGCCACATGGAGGGTGCCGGGAGGACTGTGTGTATTTGTGGAGAACTTAAGTTTATATTATTTCAAATAAATAATAAATTCCTTTCCTTTTCATTGATCTCTGGTATTAAGAGACATCTTTCCTCAGGCGGCCAGCAAAACAGACCCAGTAGGTGAGGAGGAACCCCCGGAGAAAAAGGGGGTCTTTATATTGTTCAGTGCTCCCCATCTGTTCTGTAACATGTACAGAGAAGAGGAGAAGCAGCAGATTCTTCTGGAGGGTTGTGAGGGGCATTTCAGAGAGAGTCAGATAAAGGGGTAGAAGAAGGGGGTGAGGAGACGTCTTAGGAGAAGGCGGATGGGCTAGTGAGCAGTAGCTAGAGGTGGAGCAAATTTAGGGAGACCTAGGGCTGATGGAGCCTGGGTCAGAGAGCAGGAGGCAGCAGTGGACACCGTGGCTTTGCAGTTCTTGGTGTCTCCAGCTCCTGTGACCTGTCTGTATGCTATACTTCCACAATTCACCCACATGGCTAAAGTCTGACTGTGTCATACTGGAAAACTTTCCAAGACCGTGATCTCAAACTTTGGCTTGCTGCTATCCTGTTCTCCCACTTCCTGGGCCATCTCTCCACTCACTCCTCAGCAGCGGGGCCTGCAGGTGGGCTCCAGTCTATGAGGATATTAGCGAGGAGCTCTGGGAACCAAGTCATCACTGCAGAGTCAACAGAAGAGATTACAGCTACAGGTGTGTCACAGCTTTCCTTGTGGAAGGTCCCAAACCAACTGGAATGACAAATGCTAAGAGGGAATTAAGTCAGAGTCAAATGTTATAGGAGGAAGCAGAGATGGCCAGTGGTGGGCAAAGTGCTCAGAGCTGCCAGTGCCCTCACCCTGCTTTCTCCTCTGGGTGAGAATGTGGGCTTGTTGATGGCGAGTTCAGCTGGAAAACAGATCCCAGATATCTGTAAAGATTCCCTGCCTTTTTCCTAAAGTGTGAAATAAGTGCAAATTTTAAAGAAGCTGAAGTGCAACATAACAGTATCTTCTCAAACACGGGTACTGGGTGCTGCAGAGCCCTGTCGGGGTCTTTGGGAAGCTATACTGGGACACAGCACCTGCACCTCCTCTGGGTGGCCACAGAGCATCTACTAAGATTGTGTGGCTTTTGCTAAATAGATCAGGGGCTGTAATATGGACTTTTCAGAGCATGACTACGTGGTGTCTCCCAGCCAGGCTGTAGCTACTTGAGGTGATGTGGCTGAGGTGTAAAGAACAGGGTGCAATATCATAAGCCTGACACCCTAGGAAGATGGCCTGGTTTGGAGAAAATCAACTTTAGAGACAGGTGGAGTAAATTTCTGGGAGGCCGGAAGGTTATTGGTAGAAGCAATTTATATTACTTGGACTTTATTACCAGACTGATCCTCTGGGTGATGGTATCAGGGAGATTTTATGTTGTACGTCAGTCAGCATTCCTGCTCATGGTAGCATGAGACGTTGATGCTTATCTCTGGGTCCAGTGAGAGAGTCTTATTCATTTGTTAGTGATCGCTAGCTACCAGAAGAAACACACTGTTCCCTTTTATGAAGCATTTCAGTTGGTTGAGTACATTATACCAGTACATCTACTAGTCTCTAAATGGAAATTTCAAGTTGCTACAAGGTTAGTGATTTTTTTAATATCTCACTTGCTGTGGAGTGTGCACTCTATAATCTGCCAAAACCACTCAGCTGAATGAAGTTCTTTAATCCACATAATTACTATATAAAATATATTTACAATATTTTTATTTGATGTTTTCTTTAAAGGAGTCACTGAAGTTTATCCAGGATCACTTACAGTAATTCTCCATTTTCATATGAAGGTTATTAAACCTTCATTACAGTGCATTTACAGTCAACTGTGAGAGGCTCTCATTTAAATTACGTCGACAAATTATATTATAAATCCCCACTGTCTTAACACATTAACTCATCTCTCAAACCACATTTTGGAACAGAGAGCACTTGCATTGGTATGCAAAATAAACATTCAATTGAGTATTTTCTATGAGGTGGGTATTTCCCCCAGAGAACACATAACTGAAAACGCAAAGAATTAATTTGTTTAAATGACAACTGTTTTTTGGCTGATAGATCATGTCCATAGCTTAAATGGCACTGGCCAAGGAAACTAAATTAACTTCCCTATAGCTCAGTCTAGAAGAAGGCCACACTGTACATAACATTAGATGACACCCTTTGACACTGAGGAGTTCATTTGACCTATCAGAATCTAATTCCCCTTTCTGCCCTTGCATCCAGCCAAACAATGACAGACACTGATGCAAAAGAAATGTCCTCTGAGATTCAGAGGGTCCAGCTCACTGCTGGGAGATGGTCAAAAGTTGGTGAAAAATGAACTGTGACTTGAGCCCTAGCTGTCCTGCAACTGCACTACAGAGGTGAGCTCCCGGAGAGAACAGGCTCACAGAGCTGACTCCACAGGAACATTCTTTGACCAGTTTCATTGTCACGTGTCAGAGTGGGACTGAAGTCATGGTCAAGAATAAAAACAATAATTTTAAAAGAAAAATTATTATTCAAGAAGTCACTGGGAAAAGCCCTTGGGAGTCAATCCCTTTGTAATTAAAGACAAGAAACTTCTATAATGAGTAACAAAAGGAAGAGTTTATTTCAACCACAAATATATTTGTTTGTCTTTATCTTTAGAAATTCCAATGCAAAATAACAGTTTTGTTAGCCCTGTTTGCAATTATCTTTTATCTACCAAATATTTCAGTATTTTCAACATTATTTTTTAAAAGTCCTCCAAATGGGTAACCTGAGAAAATTCCTTACTAGCCACATTAGTGAGAACAGACAAATCAGTTTGTTTTGGACAGCCTTTACACACATAAAATTTCTGGAAATGCATTGTGCTTCAAATAGTTTGATAACATCGAGTTCCTTAGACTAGGCTTTGAAAAACGAAATACCTACCCAAAAGTTTCCTCATTTAATATTGTAAAATAGAATCACACAACACACAAAGTTTTTAAAGTCTTTCTCAATTTCAATAAGCTGTCAGTTCCCAAAACTGTAGATGAATAATTTTTCATTAGATCTGACATCTGATGGACCAGAAAGAAGGGAGGAAGAACCAGGAAGACGAGCGGGATAAAGCAGCAGCAGCTTTGACATTAGTGTTTTGGGGTGGAACGCCAGTTCCACCACGTAGCTGTGTTACTTGCTCTGATTCTAAAATTAAGATTATTGGAGGATGAAATGAAATCGTGTCTGGCAATATATTTGACAGAAAGGAAACATCAAATAAATGCTAAATCTCTATTTAGGAACTTTGAGTAAATGAAACTCTCTTTTCCCTTTTTACAAAGAATTAACACAGTAAGCCTTGAGTTTTTTGAAGTGTAAAGTAGCAACAAGTCCTTAGTTTGTCTATTATATGTAGTACATGATGATTTCAAAAATATGACTTGTCTCTCATGAAGACTTTATCCTTAAAAAGAATAGCGGGCACCTTCTTACTGAAAAACACATGTAGCTAAACACAAAAGCATCACTCAGGTCTCAACGAACTGAGTAGTAAAAACTTTGGGACTTCCACTTCCATAACCATTATTAATGACTTTAGTTACATCTCTTCTATTCATTCTTCACAGTTCTTCCTCCAATATACAAAGTTCTCCTGAATTCATAACTATCCGCTTTGCCTAAAAGCTCTACTATTCTCCCAGAACAGAAACTTCAGAATCATCCTGTATTTTTTCCTTTGCTTGCAGTCTCTAATCATCAAATGTTATTTCAAACAACTTTCAAATCTGTCCTTTCCTCTCCATTTCCATTGATTTCTTAATACAGGGTTTACGCCTGTATTCACACCTTTTATTAATTCTGGCCTCTTTACTTACTCCTATTTGTGACTAAATGTCTTCCTATAATACCATTTTTACCTAACTAATACCCCGCACATGAACCTACAATGGCTCCCTGCTGCCTCTTTCATCAGGATCAAACACTGCATCTTGGGATCCATATCTTCTGTAATCCATCCCCATTCCACTTCCATTTTAGTTTCTGCTCCTCTTCCAACCATCCCTTCTGTCCAGGTAAGTGAGGCCAAGGCACTGACCAGACTACTCATTTCCTCTGTGCTTCACTTGTGCGGTTTTTCCCCTTGGACGATTCTTCTACCATGTCTATTACCTAAATCTTATGCACAGCCAGAAACCCTGCCTGAAAACTTCAGTTCTCTCTCTCTTCTGCAAGTTTCATTTAAATCAGCACCACATTTTCTTCTAATTTTCCCACATATTTTGCCTCCTTAAATAAATTATAAGTTGCTAGGGGAGATGTGTCCTGTTTTTTATGCACCCGTCTACCCCCTGCCCACCAGCCTACAGTCTATACTCAGGTAGCTGACTCAATGATATACTAACAGATGCTGGAGCACCAGATTGCTAGTTGTCTAGCCAGTCAGTTCTCTTTCTCCTCTTCCTCCTAAGAAATTCCCTGATTTTATTTGGGGCAATAATATGCCCAAGGGAAAGACTACAGTTCTCAACCTTCCATGCAACTTGGTGGAGGTGCTGGCAGAAATGATTAGGTGAGGCTCCCAGGAGATTACTTGGAAGGTATGACTCAGCTGAAGTCATATGACTGGTATGAAGGTATGAAAAAGCATACGAAGCATATGCTTTTTGCCTTGAAGCTGGACCTTCAGGTGGAGCCCTGGCAGCCATTTTGCTCTATGAAATGACTTTGCAAAAGGGTAGAAGCCACAACAAAGAATGGAGAAATCATAAGACAGAAGGACCTTGAGTCCTGAAATTGTAGGATTACACTGCTGCTTTATTTGGAAAGGAGGACTCCCTATTATTTACAGCTAAACACAACACCTGACTTACACTGGTGCCGATGAAGGAAAAAGAGGCTTGGGTGTAAGGTGATATAAAGCAAGGAGGAAATCACAATCTTTTATATGAGCAGGAAAAGAATAAAGTAGGAAAGATTTAAAAACGTGGAGCATCCAGGGCTGCACCAATATGGCACTCCCAGCACATGGCTGCAGAAGCAGAAATCCGAGCAGAGAGAGGAGGCAGATGTGGAGCTACAGGACAGGTGTGCCTCGATCCATTATTCTCAGGGGACTGACCCTGGATATGAAGAGGAAAGAAATTGCTAGGGCACATACTTGACACCATATGGACTGGAGCCTGGCCAATGCTATACAGATATTCTTGGTTAAAAAATGCATATGCCAAGTAAGAATATTCACAATGGCTGTCAATTCAATCTGAGGATGCTACTCAGGTAGGATGTTACATGATCAAAACTCCATGGTGACCTGAGGAAGGCGAGGCTCTCGGAATGTCACTGTTAACACCACGAGCAGTAGCAGCATATTGAACTAAGCAGTGTGCCATTCACTTTGCCTCTGTAATTTTAATTTAATTATTAAAACAGTAACCAGAGGAGAGGTGGGAGGGGCTAATGGGGGGAAAGGGAGAAGGATTGTCAAGGGATATGTATTAAGGAAACATTAACAAAGCCAAAGGGGGCAGGATCCAGGGTGGGAGGTGGGGATGGCCGGGGTGGGGACAGTGGTGGGGAGAAAATGGAGACAACTGTACTTGAACAAAAATAAAAAATATTTAAAAAATAGAATATAAAAAAACGGTTTCATGAGGTAAATATTATAAACCTCATTGGTAAAAGTCATCTAGAGTCATTGGTTTTTAATATTTTGCCACACATTTTCCCCTCTTTCACGGCATATATGTGTGTGTATGTAAAACATGAATATTTTCTGAGTCACTTGATATTACATTGAAGACATCATGACACTTCACTCCTAAATATTTCAGATTAATGTCCTGAGAGTAAGGACATTCTCCATCACTTTATTCACGAAATCAGCAATTCAGCACCAGTACAATAATGTTATCTAATATTCAATCCACATTCAAACTGCCCCAGTTGTCCCAATGGCACCCTTTGTCATCCGTTTGTTTCCTGTAGCCAGTACCACAGATCGCATTTAAGTGTCACGCGTCATTCCTATCCCTCAGTGTGAAACTGCTTCCTGACCTTTTACTTGGTCTTTCAAGACATCGACCTTTTTGATGAATACAGAGAAGTTGTTTGTAGAATGTCCCACAATTTGATTTTGACTGATTGGGTCCTTAAAATTTTTCAGGTTAAACATAAATATTTTTTATAACAATGCTACATAGGCCATGTGTCCTTTCCATGTATCACATGAGGAGGCACACTATGTCACTCTGCCCACTCCAGGTGGGCAGAGCTGCATGTGGCAATGCTCCACAGTACTAAAGGAGTCAGCTATTTCAAAAGCAGCTAACTTATTAACATGTGAATCAAGCACTATCAGGTTAGTAACAATTTACTCAGCATTCATTTTCTTGTCCACTTTAAGAACATGTCCTTCTTAATTTACAACTCCCCTTCAGTTGCAGAAATAGTGTTTTCTTATTTATAACAAGTTTTATGCTGAGGAGAATTGCTCCTGCTCCAGATAACATGCAGGCCCAGCCTCACTCACGGCTTCCCCAGCGCCCAGGCTAGAAGCTGGGTGCAGAGGTGGCACCAGCACTGCCAGCCGCACGCATGGGGGAGAACCCAGCAAACCAGATCACATAGCACTGTGCTGCCCAGAAAAGGAGGCAGGAAGAGATGAAGCCAAATCTGAAATATGACCCCTGAGGACTCAATCATTTCCATTTCATTTTACCTAATGAGGCAGGAGTTAGAATGCTGACCTGATCAGAGTCAGATGGAAGCCTGAGAGAAGCGAGACCCCCACTGCCCTCCTGTCCCGACACCCTTTGTTACCTCCAAGTGAGCTGAGACCAGGCTGTGAACCATGTAAATAGAAGGCTTCCAGGTTAATGAAAAGCTTCAGCACCATTCAAAAATCTGGACAGAGGGTCATGCCGTCTCCTAATCCAGAGAAACTTCATGCAGCTCAGTAATAAAGTTTAATGAATGCTGGTCATTTTGAATCATGGGGCTGAGAGCCTAGCCAAGGGCTAATAGTTTCCTTACAGAACCTCTCCTCTGGCGGGGACACAGCAAGTATTCGAAAGCTGCACGGGAAGCCAGAGCCGTACATGAAATGTAATATTCCATATGCCCAAATCCAAGGGGAAGTTCTTGAAAAGGGCAGTAAACATTTCTCACAAGCTGATGTTTTTATTAGGTGGTGGCATGCTTTGTGCGGCATTTCATTAATTAGCTGCAAAAGGAACCTTCTTTCAACACCATGTCAGATTTGACCTATTGTAATCATGTAAACACAGTGCGAAGCCCGGCTGCAGGGTAGCTTCTCCGTCTCTCTAGGAGCACACGCACACACAGCAAGCTGACGATTTAACTAAAACCGACACTGGAAAAGGTCACTTCTCCCAGAGAATGAAGCACAGATTTGCTTTGTATTAATTTTAAAATCTGACTATCCTAGTGGCCCAGAATAGCAACACAGAATGGGGTGGATTTCTGAAAGAAGTAGACATCATTTTCAGAGTACATAAAAAAACCATATAGAAAAATATGGAGATCAAATACAACTTTCACATGGATGGATGCAAACCTTACATCCTTGAGATTCATTTTAAAATGTAGTAGAAATTAAACTCCAGTTAACTAGAACATAAACTTAGATGTGCCATCAGTCAAATCATGTTCTAAAAATGTCCTTGCTTACACACAGGAGAGATCTAAAATGCGCCAAGCCATGCTGAGGCACTGGGATTTTCAGGAATGCAGAGAACTTTTCCACATTTAAAAGTGCCTCAAATTGAACTATTTCAAACAAAACCTCTATAGAAGAATATGATCCAATTGATGGCCAAATTATCAGATTTGCCTCAAAATCCTCACTCAACAAATAGGACTTGCTATTGGCTTCCACCTATTCTTGTAAAACAATTAACTAGTATTTTAGACATTCTCTTGACAGGCAGGTCTGGGAATTCAATGTAAATGTGGATTGGAAGATTTATGGGGTGAAATATTGTGATCGCACACCGGCGCTTCTCCAGCTTTCCAGAGATCATAATTCCTGCCTCTGTTTATTATTCAGTTTATGGTTGGAGCATAACAGATGATTCATTTTTAATGTGATAAATGTTTGGGGGTTTGTTTGAGGGAAATAAAAGTTTATAGTTCAGCACTGGACATGGATAGTAAACTGGAGTGCAAGGCAATATATTTCTAAAACACGGTGATTAGGATATTTATTTGCTCCTTTATACCCAGAGCTCCAGTGAAGAGTGACTGATAGTGTTTAGTTTCAAACCTCAAACCACATTACTCTGCTTCGCAACTTAGTGACCCTCTAGAAAGAATTTCAATTTTCTCAAAAAACTTCAACTGCTATTTTCTAGTTGTAAAAGGAATTTGTAGTTCCTCATAGAAAGATAACACTTACTAAACTGTACAAAGCATGAAAAGAGAGGAAGATGTGATCAAACCAAAGTACCTCAGACCCATAAGAACTTACAGTCCAGGAGAAAAAAAATCATGTTTGGAAACACATAGTAGCCCAGTGGTCTCCGTAACTTGGATTATTTCTACATTGAGCCAGACTTCTGTTTAACTCATGCATCGCTCTCTCGTCCACACATTCGACAGAACTTTACCGAGCACATACTAAGTGTCACACAGTTCCAGTACTAGTGACACAGGAGTGAACAGGACAAGGTCTGTGGTCCCAAAGAGTTTATACCTTAAGGAGGGACATGAACAGTAACATGCCAACCTTTTCCCACGGTTCCCAATCCAAACTCTCAAGACATCCAAAAACCATGATTTCCCCCTAAGTCTGTGGCCAGCTCATTTGGTGACAAACCTCACCTGAAAAGGAAATGCGGCTGTCTGTCTTTTGTATTCCACTCAGTGTAATTGTGGGTATGTTTAGGGTTGGAATGATTGTGTTGGATTATGGGGTGGTGTCCCAGACCCTACTTGTGTTTGCAATGTACACGGTAAGTCCATGTTATGTTTGCAAAACAGAAAATTTCTGAATTCTGAAACATTATCTGTCCCTAAGAGTTTTTAAAAAGTTTCATTGAGGTATAATTGATATACAAACAACTGTACATATTTAATGTATATAGTTTGATGAGTTTGGACATAAACATCCACGATGCTATCAGCACAAGCAACTTAATAGACATATCCAACTCCAACACCTGCTAGAGTTTCCGTACGTACCTTTGTTTTTACTTTTTGTGATAAGCAAACTTAACATGAGATCTGCCCCCTTGACAAATTCTGAAATGCACAACACTGTATTGTTAACTATAAGCTCCATGTTGCACAGCAGGTCTCCAGGTCTTATTCACACAGCATCAGAATCTTTAACCCATTGCACAACAACCTCCCGTTTCCCTGTACCCAGCCCCTAGCAACCACCAGCCCACTTTCTCCTTCTATGAGTTTGACTGTTTTAGAAACCTCACTTAAGTGGAATCATACAGTATTTGCCCTTCTGTGACTGGCTTATTTCACTTAGCATAGTATCCTTCAGGTTCATCTATGTTGTTGCAAAAGGCAGGATTTCTTTCTTTCATAATGCTGAATGAGACTCCATTGTACACCTCATTGTCTTTATCTGTTTATCTGTTGGCAGACACCTCAGCTGTTCCCATATCTTGGCTTTTGTGAATAATGATATACAATGAAAATAAAAGTATACAATGAAAATGAGAGTGCTGATATCTTCTAGAGATCTTGATCACGTCTTTTGGGTCAATAACAGGAAATGGGATTGCTGGGTCATATGGTAGTTCTATTTTTAAATGTTTCAGTGGCTTCCATACTGTTTTCCATAGTAGCTGCACTATTTTACATTCCCACCAACAGTGTGCAAGAGTTTTGGTTAAGAAATTTTTTTTTGAAATCTTTTTATTTTTATTTTTAAAGGTTTTATTTATTTATTTATAGACAGAGGGGGAGGGAGGGAGAAATAGAGGAAGAGAAACATCTATGTGTGGTTGCCTCTCACATGCCCCCTTCCGGGGACCTGGAGTGCAACCCAAGGATGTACCCTGACTGGGAATTGAATCGGTGACCCTTTGGTTCACAGGCCAGTGCTGAATCCACTGAACCACACCAGCCAGGGCTTGTTAAGGAATTTAGATCTGTACACTATAATGCCTGGAAGTGAATGAATAGACACATGGATGAATGAATTAATAAACAGATGTTTAGAAATATGTTTTTAGGTAAACCTGATAATTTCATTAAAACACACAGTCATCAGTAGATTTATACATTTTGTAATGTCTAGAATCTCATGCCAGGTTATTCAGTAGTAACTGACCCTAACGTTCATTTAGTTCATTAACTTGTACTTACTTTGTCTACCGAGGAGACTGAACTGAGTGCAGCATAGTCTCCATCTTTGTAAACATACAATACAGTGTGAGAAATAGATACGGGAACAGAGGACAGTCACACAGATGTGATAAGTGCCACAGTTACCCTGTTCTACTTGGGAGAAGTGGACAGAGGAGGTGACATTTGAGGTGTGTTGAAAGATGAGCAGGTGTTTTCCAGACAGAGAAGGTAAGGGAGGACCCTCCAGGAGGTGGATTTTGTGTGTAGAGGCTCACAGAATGTGAGGAGCACATGGCGTGTCTGAGGGAAAGGTGAGAAGGTCACTGTGACGGTAGCAGAGTGCGCACAGGGTTAGATAGCTAAGAGGCGGAAAAGACGAGCTGTGATAAGCTCTTTCTGTGGCTTTGATGTGTTTATAGGATGTTTTCAGGCACGAGGGTGAGTGAAACACTCAGCTTTTTTGCTTTATATTTTTGCTTTACGAAGATAACTCTGGAAGCAGTATAAAGTTATGTTTGAGTAGGGAACAAGAGTGCTAGGCAGGCCTCAGGGAAGAGGTGATAAAGGCTGACCTGGGGAAAGGGCAGTGCGAGCAGGAGGGTGTACTTAGGAGACATTCCCCGTGGATGTGTGCGATGAGGGGGAGAGAAGAATAGGGTGTCTAGGTTGGAAGACTAGGTGGAAAAAAACAGCTAGAAAAAACACTATAAACTGAGATAATCTTAAGGTATGGCTAAGTATGATTTATCAACCCCCGGATGTTCTCCCTTTTAAGGTATCCCCCATTTCAAAGGTCAATAATATACTGTCTTCACACAATGGTGGACCTATTCATGAGGCACAAAAAGATTAGAAATTTTTTTCTTGTACTTAGGGACTTTCCAGTGGGACAAGCAAAAGAATCAGACACTAAGTGTATTCTCCATACTGTCAAGGCCCAGCTTCGTTTCCAGTGTCAATAAATCATCATAATTAACAACCTTTCAGCCAAAAGGATCCCAAAGCACTTTCCAAATTATGCAACTCTGGAGGTGAACTGCCTCAGCTGTCCAACAGCTGTCAGCAGCGTTCTGCCACAGGGACAGAGCACGAGGGAAGATGCAGAATCTCCATGGAGCTCCTTGCAGCACTTAGGTCTGTGGAATGCAATTCCCCAAAACCGAACTTGGCCCAGAGTAGGGTCTCGTCTACTCTTGGTAGAAATGCAGTAAAGCCATTCTTATCCTCAAATGGTCAACAGATTTCTCTTGCTTACAAAAGATTCCTGTGAATGGAATCAATACCAGTCCTTGGCCTAAGAAAATCAGTTATACATTTATTTCAAATTACATTTCTTATTTTGGTAATGGCTTCCTTAATCGTTGATCAGGGCATGGTGGGGTTAAGTGGAACCTCATTTCTTTTTCACATATTAAGAGATCACTAAATAATTGTGAAGTTGAATTCAATCAGGATGTTTGTAATCCCATGTGCTCAAATCCACACCACTCGTGTGTGTGTGTATGTTTTGTTTTTGTCTAAGTTTGGAATTTTGAAGGGCTATTTTTGTAACCTGATCAAATTCTAACTTTTGTTTTCTTTTTTTTTTTTTAAGATTTCATTTATTTTGTTTTTAGACAGAGGGGAAGGGAGGGAGAAAGAGAGGGAGAGAAACATCAGTGTGTGGTTGCCTCTCTCACACCCCCTAATGGGGACCTGGCTGGCAACCTAGGCATGTGCCCTGACTGGGAATTGAACAGGCAACCCTTTGGTTCTCATGCTGGCACTCGACCCACTGAGCCACACCAGCCAGGGCAAATTTTAACTCTTCATTTCTTTTCCTGTTAGTTGAGGCTCAGCTAATCACACTAAATACCCTAAAATATTCTCTTAATTCTATGCTTTTCCAACTAAGAAAAGCAGGGGTTTTGTAAAGTCGTAAAATTGATATTGTGAATATTCTTGGAGTTCCTAATATATTGTAATATTTGGCATAAATACAAAAGCTGATATATTATGAAGTATAATGTAACATTAAAATAGATCTTAAAGATAAAATATGGGAATTTGAGCTTGTGTGGACTACTCAGGTACATCTCTAGGTAGTTCTCCTCTTACTCATTCCTGTCCCCATTTGCCCTTCTGTGTTTGTACCCCTTTCACTTGATACGGAGAGGACTTTAGGGAATAACTTTATGAGACAGTGCCACAATGAGTACTTTTACTTTTAAGGCATGGCTCTCTTAGACAGCAGGGGGATGAATTACACATTTTTGAAGTGACAAATCTGATGTTAAGGAAATAACAATGATGAAAGGTGGTTATACCACTGTTAGTCTGGGAATAAGTCAAAATAATCTAACTCCAATTGAAGTAAATTACTTTACTGATGCCGTTCTAAAGGGAGAAGTAAGAACTTGATTGTTTGATATCGACTTAATGAAATCAAAGTTTCTGGATTGCCTATTACATACAAAGCACTCAGCTAACAACTCTAAGAGACACAGTCTAAAATAAGAAAGAAATAACATCTCCAAAGCTTTAGGCTACAGATATGGTCTATCTGTATCTCTGGTGAATCTTGGAAATCAGTTACCCAGAGCTTATTTCCTATTAAAACTTATGGCAGAGCTATAATGGACTCATTAGGCTCTGTTATCTTGCTGAGTTAATTTCCCAGAATCAAGGACTTATAAAGAGTTACACTTAATTTTACTTACTTTCAATTACTTGTTAATTCACTGCTTAATTAATTAGTTAATTTATCCATTAGTTCTCATCTTTACTGTTCTCCAGCTATGTGCCAGTCTCTGGATCAAGTGAATGACATATGTCTCCTGTAGCCACAGAACATTTAATCTCATGTGCATATAGGTAAATGAACACGTAACTGCCAACACTTGTACATAAAGTGCTGTGATAAGGGAAAGTCAGGGGCACACAGTCGCAGGTGGATACATGACCCTAACATGGGGGAAGATGGCCTTCCAGAGAAGTGGTGTATAAGCAAATACCTAAAGGATGAGGAATTAGCCAGGGAAATGGGGGAAGGAATGAGGTGGAGGGAGAATACTGTTCCACACAGCATAGGCAAAGGAAGGCAGAGCAAAACCAGAAAGTGGTGTTTGGGGCACAGAGTGCAGGAACGGGATGTGGCAGAAGAGGCTGAGGAAAGAGCATGCAAAGGCCAGCTGTGACTGCCCTGTCAGCAGAGCTGAAGAGCATGGACTTTATCCTGAGGGTAAAGGGGATCCGAGTCCCGAAAAGCAGAGAGGAGCCTGTACACTTCACCTAAACAGATGGTATCCTGACTCCCTGGCTCAGAAAGCAGACAAGATATTTATGTATGCTCCCTAATCACACCAATCCATATCTTCAGAGAAGTAATGATTGCTACCAGTGACTGACTCTTTGCTAGTCATTGCCAGAAATTTGCCAGAAATTGCATGGAATTTTAAATGCATTATAGCATCTACTACAACTATTGCATTAGGTGGATATCACAACCTTTATTGTACAGATTAGAAAATCTGGCATCAGTTAAGTAATTGGTTAATTCACTCTGTTTGTAAATCATAGGGTTAGGACTCAAACCCAGGCCTGTCTGCCTAAAATTCTTTCCATACCGTAGCTTACCAGCTACACAAAGCAGTAGAAGAAGATGAAAGAAAGTTTTCGCTGACAGTTTTTCTTAAGAAGAACCTTGTGATCACAGAAAGCTACTTATGCAGAACTCAGATATATCTATAGTTTCTTTCAATCTCTCAAACATAATGTTCACCAGAGTACCTTGTAACCACACTGGAGAACTAAATGATAGTTTATTGCTTTGTTACAACATAGGACTATCTCCACATTACCTGAACTCCCCAGGCATCTAATAGAGCCATAGCACAGGGCACAAAAGCCTCCTAATATCTCTGAACAGATTTCAGCACCATTCCACCAAAAGGAGAGCAGGGGCTCAGCATCTATCTATGAAGCAATATTTTGGTCTTGATTATGCTCCATGGGACTTTTGCATTCACAACTAGAAATGCAGACCTAATGCATAACACAGGGGTTACACAGAGGGCCCAAGGCAGGTGACAGAGAATCTTGTTTTCTCCACTAATTCTTTCCCAGTGGAAATGGTGAAGGTTGTGACGTTCTACCGTCCTCTTTAAATAAGAGGTACAATTTAAGATACAATTTTAAAATACAGTGTTGAAAATTGCTTGGTATCTTTATTTAAAGGAAGATATTGTACTTATGAGCAAGCTAACAGATGCCCGAGTCATTAATCATTTATTAAATTTACTCTTTATTATGCACAAAATAAGGCATGTGAGATAACCTGGGAGCCATATGTGTCACATGGTGTGTTAGGGCCCAATCACACCTAATTTCAGTGGCTGAAGAAAGAGAGGCAAGCAATTAAGGCAGAGTTTGGTCAGCTTCTGTTCAACCAAAGACGGAAACCTGCACAGCTGGAGACAATTCTGAGCAAATTGATCAGAATTCCTTTACCTAAGTAGAGCCTAGCTAACAAGTTGATACCCATGAGTTCCTATAATCAAGCAGCAAGAATTTAAGAACCCAGAAAGGCAAGTCACCTTGGACTATTCCATAGCTCTAAACCGTGTCATATTAAGAAACAAGGACACCTGTTAGTAAGGGCTAAGACAGACTATTTTTTTATGAGTAATATAATTTGCTTGGTAACAAAATCCAGTGTCAGGAGAATTAATCCATTGAATGCAGCTGATTATAAAAATAAACGGATAAACTAGACAAGAAATGGGGACTAGAAACATCATGAAAATTATTACTCTTAATGGCATAAGATTTGGGTATTCAAAATGTTGTGTCTCCTATTGAAAAAAACAGAGACTTACATTTTCATGTGTGTCCTCCAAATGAGCAGCCAAGAGTCTTGCCTGAGCTGCTAATCCCCAGGACCCTGTGAAGGGTTGCTTTATAAACACTGATGTTTGCTTGCTCGCTTGCTTGCCAACATCATGACCAAATCCAAAAAACAAAGTCTTTTCCTGGGACAGATCAGCTACTTTAAGGAGGTTTCCCTAAGTCCTAAATAATGAACATGGTACTCTGGAAGGATGCCAAACATATTAAACATTTGGAAGAGTTAGTGAAAACACTGTTACATATTTTTTTAGGGATAAAATAGATCTACCTCCCCCCAAATTTAGGATTATTTTTGCAGTTGCAGACTTTAACTCAAAGCCAAAAAGTACTGGAAATGCACTCACTGCTATCCACAGGAGCATGCTATATAGCTGTTCATCTATTGCATGGAGCAGAAAAGACCTACCAAGCAAAACCACCTACACAGAGAAAAACAACAAAAATGAAGATAAGGTCAAATCTGTTTCCACCTGTCAGCTAAAGTGAACCTGGTTAGTTTGCTTTAGCATGGAAACGCTTGTCCTCAATTCTACATCTTTTCTTAACTATACCATTGCTATTTAGGGGGGGGGAAAAACAAAACTAACAATTAGACACACCTGCTTAAAGTGCCCTGTGCTCTGTTCACACTTCATGGTGTATCTTAAAGTGACAGCATATTAAAATGTCAATGCAATTCCTGTGCATTATGTGGCTATAATGGCTGAAAAGTACCATTAGAGTTCCTAGCATTATGTAACTGAATTTGGCTCATTTAGAGTGCCCAAAAATCATATATCACATGGAATATGTAATTTTCACAAGATATAAAACCAGAAAGATAGAAGTATACTTTCTCATAAACTTCTAAATTCTTATTGGCTCTTTCATTTGTGCATTAAAAACACCGTCATAATATTCTTTGGCAGTCTACCATCATGAGTTAGGCATAATACATAAAACTTTCGATAGAGAAAATTGCCACTCTGATATTTCCAAGACAAACACACAGTTAACCATATTCAGTATTAAATATATATATTTAAAAACCATACAGGAAACTCTCCTAAAATTTTACATGGAAACCAAATATACTGAATTTAAATATAATGAATATCATAAACATGAAACGGGATCAAATTGCTTCCATGCACTGAAAAAGGAAAACTGTAAATCTGTTACAACATATATCCCTGCTAATAAAGTGCGACATTCTTATTGTGAAAATTGGGAGTGCTGCAAAGTACTTATACCAGAAGGCTGTCTCAGTAGCCAAAATAAAATGGAATATTACAAAGAAATTTGGCACTAAAACCGAAATAATAGTTCAAAAGGAAACAGTATGATTAAACCATTCATTTAAAAATGGTAATGCTAAGATACGAATAGCATATTCTAGATAAGTGTTTTGTCAGCACTCTGTTTCCATTAAAATCTCCCAAGGACAATCCTAAAACTGCAAAACCTGAGAAGCTGTCTAGTGAGTGTTGTACTCGAGTATGGCATTTCACAACAGACTGAGCACTTCTCAACAGGACACTGCTCCGTTTTAATTTACCAGCCTTGTACACACCACCACTTAACCCTCTCCGAAGTACAGTGTGGCTAGAACACACTGTTTGGTTTTTTATATATGAGCATTCATTTCTAACTTCCAGAAATCATTTCCTAACTTGCTAAGCAGCACCAGGACTGGCTTGACTCCCTTAACCACTGCTCCCTGCCCCCAGCCCAGGTCATCACCCCCAGTTCCTGTGTGGGGCCTGGCTGCTGTCTCACTCCTGAGAAGCCCCTGCTCCACCCACTTGGACATGCAAACGCATGCTTACTCGACTAAATAATTGGTCATACAGGGAAACGTGTTTTGACGGCTGCAGTTTCACCTTGGCTACTCCTGGTTCTGCTGGACCAGTGACAAATGCCACAGCTTTTTAATGGTCTGATCCCTGGGACTTTATCAGCCAACACCCTATTTTTCAGAGGTCTTAGGTGTCCTCTGAGACCCTCCAACAAACAGTGCTGCATTATGCATCTCATGCTTTTGTTCCACTTGGATTAGAGAACACAGTCCATATATTGTCTATTTTTCCCACTTTTGTACTAAAGTAGGTAGAGTGAAAATCTTTTAAATTCTAGAAACCAGAAGTGTAAGTGTTCATTTCAACTCAGGTTTGACAACTAGTAGATTGATGTGACTTTTGTTCATTGAAGGCAATATTTAAAGTTAAAGTGATCATTCCTTTAATTTATCCATTCCTTCAGTTAGCACTGATATAATATCCATTTGGTACCGGACACAGGGCTACATGCTAGGAACACATATCAATGTGATGTGAACTCATATTTTCACAGAGGGGACTACAAAAATCTGACAACATTATGGTGTGAAACATACATATTATATATATTACAGATACACATATACACAGTTTATCCAGTGTCAGAGGAAAGAATAGTTAATTCAACCTGGAGATATAGAGGAGGATTCACAGAAGAAGTCATATTTGAGCTGTGTCTTGAACAATGACAGAATTTCCCCCAGGAGAAGCTGCATAACAGTAATCATTGCAAATCAAATAGTACACATAATGCTTCACACAGAAAATTAAAGATGGGCCCACCATCACCACTGCCAAAATGAGGTCCATGCAGTTCAACAAGGGGCTCTCGTATGGGCTTTCAGCCGAGGTCAAGAACTGGCTCCTATCCAAATATGACCCTCAGAAGGAGGCAGAACTCTGCAGCTGGACTGAGGGACTCACAGGTCCTTCTATTGGTTCTGACTTCCAGAAAGGTCTGAAGGACGGGATTATCCTGCGCACACTCATGAATAAGCTGCAGTCCTGCTGGGTCTCTAAGATGAACCATTCCATGCAAAACTAGCACCAGCTAGAAAACTTTTCCAACTTTGTCAAGTCCATAGTCAGCTACAGCATGAACTCCACAGACCTGTTTGAGGCCAGTGACCTGTCTGACAGTGGAAACATGACACAGGTACAGGTGTTTCTTCTGGCTCTGGCAGGAAAAGCCTAGACCAAGGGGCTGCAGAGTGGTGTGGACGTTGGCATCAGGTATTCAGAAAAACAGGAGAGGAACTTCGATGATGCTGCCGTGAAGGTGGGCTGGTGCATCACTGGGCTCCAGATCTGCACCAGCAAGTGTGCCAGCCAATCAGGCATGACAGCATATGGCATGAGAACACATCTGTTCTACCCCAAGAACCACATCCTGCCACCCATGGACCACTCAACAACCATCAGCCTCCAAATGGGCACCAACAGTTTTGCCAGCCAGGTGGGCATCCCAGCTCCCGGGACCTAGTGGCACATCTATGACACCAAGTTGGGGACTGACAAGTGTTACAACTCCTCCATGTCTCTGCACATAGGCTACACACAAGGCACCAACCAGAGTGGCCAGGTTTTTTGCTCGAGCCAACAGATATATGGCCCCAAGTACTGCCCACAAGGCCCAGTGACCAAGGGGGCTCCAGAGTCAGCAGGCGACTACCCAAGCCCAGGAAAAGCCCTGGAGTATGTTCCCACTACTACCAAAAGGAGACAGGCTACTGAGTCCCCCTTTGTGAGGTGTCTCCCTATATCATTACCCCATCTGGGATTTCAGGTTTTTCTTCACCTTGTTTTTCTATGTGTTCAAGTGCTTCCAGCTGAGGGTCTATGAAGGCCAGATCCAGATGCTTGTGAGGTGGGGGTTCCCTGCCAGAGAACATCCAGGTAGCAAATTTCCCAGCAGGCTTTGGGCCAAGCTCTGGGTGGAAGAAGCCTGTACAGAGAGGGAAACTGGCCCTAATGGCTTCTGGTTGCTTCTGCCCCTCTTCCCTTTTCTGGGCTGATCAGTTTGTGGTTTCTGTACCCACAAAAGTTTCAGGCATTTTTAACAAAAGTAATGTTTTCTGGGGGGATGGGGTGAGGATGGTAGAGGGTGGGAGTGCTGAGAAGGAAGTCCCCTGGGAGAGGGCCAGGCCACAATCCCCAGATATTTTAGGCATCATGAGGGACTGGATTTCCCCAGGACCCTCTCAAGGGCCCAGTGAGCAAACTGAGGCACAGACAGAACAGTGGAGTTCTAAGTGGTTGAGGCAAAGCTAACCACCCGCACCCCCCTTTCCATACTAGTCCCTTCTTCCCCATGAAGTACTGTGCAGGGACCACCACCGGGAGGCCCTCTCTGGGACCACACCCAGCTGGGAGCTCTGGGGAGAAGAGATAATGCGAAATACTGACTGTGAACTTTTACAAAAGGTCTTTATTGCAAGGATGGAGGAGAGAGGGAGGAAGGGAGGAAGGGAAGGTAGGGAGAGAGGAAGGGAGGAAGGAAGGAAGGAAGGAAGGAAGGAAGGAAGGAAGGAAGGAAGGAAGGAAGGAAGGAAGGAAGGAAGGAAGGAAGAAGGCTTAAAACAATATAGCTGCCTCATCTGTACCTACTTCAACATTGGTAGATTGAGTAGCAGCCCAGAAAGGCCCAATGTGTAGAGTCAGACTGCCTCGGTTTGCATCCTGGCTGTCTCCTTTACACTATTTCTTAACTCTTAAGTTCCAGGTTTCTCACCTATAAAATGCAGATAATAATAGTGTTTCCTCCATGGGCTTGTTGGAAGGATTAAAAGAGGCAACTTAGTAAATAACTATACATAACACAAAGCAAATGCTTAATGAGGTCATTACTAATGGGTTTTATTCCTATTATCATCATTATGTGTAGTTACAGGTTGTGTTTGGAAAACAACAAATGACAGTATAATGCAGATATAATATATGTGCACCACAGTTGATTCTGAAAAACCTAGGTTTGGGTTCTCCTCAAAAGGCCTCATGTCACAACAAGGAGTCTGGGCTTGATCTCATCAACAAAGGGGACCTTGGAGGATCAACACTAGTTCAGTGAAGCACCTGTTAAGAAACCTACCGTGTACAGAAACCTGCAGTACAGGGGGGAGATTGTGTTTTTTATAATTTTATAGGGTGTGAGGCATGGGAGGCATTCGGCCACCCTTGGAAACTGCCAAGGGAGAGTGGTGACAGCAGTTTGCCTGATGTGCAGGCAATGAGGGGGTCTGTTGTCTGTATAGAATTTTTTAAAAATAATAAACTTCAGCTTGCTTTTTAATATTATCATCATTTCCTGGTAATTGTAAAAAAATGTCAGTGGTAAAATGTTCTTCTCTGCTTAGTCAGCTACCCCTTCAGGATTCCATGGCTGGGTAGTGTGTTTTGTGAAATAGAGGAGGCTTAACAAGCACCCAGAAGCCGGGTGCCCATGAGTAATTTCTGATGCCGGGGCATGGGTTAATTCAGGGGCAGGAAATGGACCTAAGGGTCAAGCACCCAAATAGAAAGTTTCAGTGGAGCCAAGTATTTGGGGAAAATTAGGGGCAGGTTAAGGGAATCTTGGGAAAAAGAGGTTCAATGACACTGGATGGTGGGCAGTGAAGACGAAGATACAGATACATGGAAGGCTTCAAATAATGCAGCTTCCTCCTCACCACTGGTCAATCCAGAAAGGGCCAGCCCAGTCCTTTCTGGAACACCAGCATCAACATCACCTTGTCAGAAATGCAAATCATTGGGCCCCACCCAGAGTGGCTGAATCAGTGACTCTGGGGTGAGGCCCAACCACCTGCTTTAACCAGCCCTCTAGGGCACCGGGACACACACTGAAGTCTGGGAATCACGGCTCTCCCCATCTGCAGAGCAGCTCCCTGAGGATAGTTCCATGTCTCCCAGGTCACAATATCACATTGTGATGCCCAACTGGTATTTGTGACATTAGTCACATATCAGTATTTAAGCCTATTATATTGTTGCTCAATTACAGTTGTCCCAGTTTTCCCCCTATTGCTCTCCCCTGCCCCGCGCATGCATCCCTGGCCCCCTCAGTCAGTCCCCACCCTGTTGTCCATTACCATGGATCCACTATACACGTTCCTTGGCTAGCCCCTTCCCCTTCTTTCCCTTTTATCCCTCTCCTCCCTCCTCTCTGGTCACTGTCAGTTCTTTGTTTAACCCAGTGGTTCTTAATGGGGGGGGGGGCATGTGGAGGGCAACTTTGTCCCCAGGGGCTATTTGGCAATGTCTGGAGACTTTTGGTTGTCCCACTGGGAGGAAGGTACTACTGGCATCTAGTGAGTAGAGGCCATGGTGCTGCTAAAACATTCTCCAAAGCACAGGACAGACCGCGACAAAGAATTAACCAGCCCGAAGTGTCAACAGAGCTGAGGCTGAGAAACCATGGTTAACCTGACAAAGAAAGAGGTTTCTTTAGGATCCCTATTAAACTTAATGTTGGGGGAAGGAAAAAGCAAGGTGGGGAAGGCAACATCCAATCTGATGTCTTTAAACACAAATCTGCACTTGTGTGGGGAGGAATGTTTACTGATTTGACTGACTGTTTATTGTTGGTCCGTAGAGGAAGTAGGAGCTTTATGACCCTAACCGGGAACTGCTGGCTTTGTTTGCTCTCCTCCTCTTGAGCTTGTCCTTCTGTATATTGTTTCTACCCCGACTTCATTCTTTGATTCCAAAGCAGTCAGGCTGGTCATGATCTGATCTCAGCTAAGTCTTCAGTCCTGGCTGCTCAGACATGGCTTGTAAGAAGGGGGGATTTTGGAGCCTACTAGTTCTAGTGGTGGGCACTGGGGGGCACAACCTCACTGAGATGCTGAAGTCAAGATACCCTCCCTCCGTAATTTGGAGAGGCTTGTGGAAAGGGCGCCACTGGCACCAGTTTGCAGAGGTCTGCAGCTAATTAGGGCTGTGCTAGACACGAGGTGGGGAGTGACCAGTATGTGGAAGCCCTGAGATACCCACACCCGGGGACATCGCTGGTACAGCAGTGGCGGGCAACAGGGCATGTACTGAGTGAATTCGGCTAGAATCTGAATGAGGCAGGAACTGCGCTCAGTCGTGGCGACAGGAAGGGGGCAGATTTACGGAGACTGGAAGCTGGGGGCTGGAAACATGTCCCACACAGAAAACGTGGAATCAGATGTAAAGAACAAGTGAGAGGCACAACTATTTGGCTTGTGTTCTTTTTATGTAATTTGGGAGAGGCTTGTCTGCTGTGCCATCCAAGGAAGCTTGCTGCTAGTACAAAAGCCATTTCGCTCCTGGGAACAACTTTTGGTATGGTTTTTTTTTTTTTCCTTTTCACAATGATTTTTACAGGCCTCACATTTACCACTGTTTGACGACTCTATAATGCACTCCAGTAGCCAACTGAAATACGGTTCTATTTTAGTTTTAAAGGAAATTCTTTGTATTTAAAGTCTAAAGTGTGCTTTATCTTCTGCCTTGGGACCTGGACTCCAGATTTCCCATCACTGACTGCCAGGGAGGTGGGCAATCGAAGGGTGCTCTGGAGGACCGGGCCAGCACGGGAAGCTGGCTTCCTAACAGACACAGAGAACAAGTGAGTGAGAGGCCCTCCAGTGGAAACACCTTTCAGGCAGCTCCGCGGGAGTCTGTATTTAAACAGGTGACCTTGTGGAAAGAGGCTCCAGATCCCATTACCAACTGCCCAGCTAGGGGCAGATTTGTTTTCAGGAGCTCTCAAGGCATGCACTGGGGCCAGGCGTAAATACAGAGAAAACATGCAGAGACATCGCTCCTTTTGTACATAGTATAAGGAAAAGAAAATTTTGCTGAGGCTTTTTGAGAATGACTATCAGTAAATGGCCAGCGACCAAAGTGGTCTTCATTCATTTAAAGTTTTAAATGATCTAGGGGGACTCGAAAAGAGGGTCAGATATTTCAGCCCTCCTGCTTCCTTCAGGGAATGGCAGGAAGGGGAAAACAGCTGCTTGTATATGAAGCAGTTTAAGGGTCAAATATTGCTCTGCCCAGCGGTGCTGACATCACTTAACTCCCCCCAGGAGAGGGGCACTGGCGTCACTCGCTGGGCGGGGGCCACAGGCCTTGGAATGGCCTGGTTGCAGCTTCCATTTTGTTTCTCTCCAGCACCTACAGGTCAACAACTGCAAGTGAACGTTGCAATCAAGACAAAAACTTTGTTTTTATTGGCTTTTTCAGGGAAACATTTTTTTTTCACAGTTTATGAAAACACCATGTAGCCAGTATGTTAAAATGTGAATTTCAAACTTTGCATAGTCATTAGATTAATCGTTAGTCATTCGTGGTTGACAAGGAAGGTTATAATTTGACACCTGGCAAAAATCAGGCAGATTTCAGAGAATTGAGAGTTGGGAAATGAGATGGAAAAAACACCCTCTTTTCCACTAGGAGGTCCCATGAAGTAATGTTTGCAAACCACTTCTCTCTCCATAGAAGTCAACTGCCTGTGATCCAGGGCTCTGATGTCTCTCCATCTCTGACTGCCGGACCTCCCCTGCCCCCTCCCAGAGCCTCGAAAGCACTGGCCAAAGAATCGGCTCAGAAGGTTCCCAGAAGTGAACCTCTGGGAGTTAAGAGAAAGAGATAAATAACTTCTCAACCTGATGTTTAAGTAACAAGAGGCCACCAGAAAGTTTCAGCGTCAATTCTGGAAATGTTTTCTGAAACATCATAAAGTCATGGGAGAAAAATATTTTAGAATCACAGAATTCTTAGTTCCCAACCTCTCCATACTGTCCATGACCATGTTCTTTTGTGTAATGTGATCAAAATATTGAACCCTGAGTTTGTATTTTCTGACCCCTGACCTCTCACAGGTGTTCTGGCTCATTTCCTGAGAGTTATGTTTGATTTGGGAATGCTTCTCTCTTTTCTCCCATCCCCTTGTTACAGTTGGAAACCTGGAACACCCGCATACAAGACCCTGACTATGCTAGACCCTCCCTCTGCTACCCAAAAAACACTGAAATGTTCTCTCAGAACTTGGCGAGCATCTGGGCAGGGACAGTATTCTCACACTCTGGGAAATCAAAACGTAAAACAATAGTTCTTTTCCAATTCTTCAACTGGAGGATAAATTTTAGGGTCATTTCTTTTTTTCTTTTTAAGCCTCACACACTTTTCCCATTTTAGTACTAAAAGAATCAAATAAATAATTTACTTAAGTTTTCAGTATGTAACAAGGAAATAGAGATGCTAATTTGTAATTCTTTAGGACCAAACACCAGCATAAATCAAAAGTTATTCCAAGATTGTTGCTTCAGAAGCAGCAATTGACACTTTCTTAATATATCTTTCCTGCTCCCTTCCCTCCCCCTCAGGTTCTAGGGGAACAGCCTAGAAAATACTACTTTTGGAAGTCATACTTTTATTTTTTGTTTTGAAATAAAGCTGGAACCCTGCATGGCACTATAAATTTTAGTTCTCTCTGAAAGAGGAAAAGTTTAAGATACCTAATGAATACTGATTTAAAAAAAAGAAAGACCTTTCTACACCTTTTAATTCAATGAGTTAGGCCAATTACTAAGCTAGGAAAAAGACAACCTTGAGGAATGCAATAGGCTCTGCCTATTCCAACTGTCATTATTCATTAAAAAGTCAAAACAAAACAATGAGGCTCATGCATTGTGTAGGTAAAAATAAGGTATTGTGTGCACCAAAAACACTTCCCTAAGGAGCATCCAGGATGGCCTCATGAGGCCCATCTGTCACTGCCGTCTTGCCTACGCAGCCTCACGTCACCCAGAGAGTGAGTGGTCCCCTTCCTGGTCCAGTGGGTGGGGGGGTCGTCCAGGCATTAAACCGAAGAAAGAGGACTGAATGTCGGCAGAGGAGAACAGATGGAACTGAGAGAGACTCAATGATCCCAGGTCCAGACGACAATTTCTCCATGTGCCAGCACTCTTCTAGACATTGTACACATACAGCATAAACACGAAGAAAGAAGGGGAGGTGGGCAGTTAATGAGCACACACACAAATCACCTTGACAAGATGAGAAGACTAGAGCAAAGATAAATAGGGTAAAGAGAAAGAGGAACACAGGAGGCCACTTTAGGTGAGACAGCCGGGGGAGCCTCTCACGGGAGATGACAACTGAGCAGAGGTATGAAGGCTGAGAAGGAGCCAGTTGTTCCAGGAAAAAGGGATACCAAGCACAGGGGAGAGCCTGGCATGCTCAAGAAATAGAGAAATCCCACTGCTAGATATGTATGAAGACCACATTATTTTTAAGCGATGAAAACATGTCTTTAGAAACATAGAATATCAAAATGGAAGGGGCTGCTGAGATCATGTGGAGGTATACCCTGAATTTCCAGGTGAGAAGTCAAGTCCCAGAGCAGTTCTGTTGACTCACACAGCTGGGGCCAGCAGCATTAAACTGGACCTCTGGTCTCCGCTCATCATCTTTCTGTAAGACCCGTTGCCTCCCTGTGCTGATGCATGTTAATCACATTCTCCTTGGACACTGACAGCCTGGGTGCAAAGGGATCATGTCTGCTAACCTGTCCCATGGAAGTGAAAACAGTCAGCATTTTAGCCAGCTCCCACCTTAGAACATCTAAAAAAAAAAAAAAACTCAACAGTTTTTCCTTGTGTGTACTTGCTATGTTTAACAATTTAAAAGGAAACAAATACAGAGATAAATTCTAAAGCCTTGAGTATTTACCGGTACTGAATTACATCTGATAGTGAGACATCTACCATGATATGTTCCTTTTTCACTAAAAAGAGAAATGCGTATCTTAGATAAATTTTCATTACCAAAAACTGAGGATATTCAGTTCAATTTTGGATTGTTTTTGCTATAAAAGGAAACTATGTAACCTATTAGGTACTCAGAAAAGTTTCACTGGAGAAAATATTATTCAATAACCCCCAAATGGGAAAATTTTCTTCTGTAGGAACTTGGCCCAGAGTATGTAGAATTGCATCTAGAGAATATACAGCTCTATTTATCATCTTGCAAACTTCTTCATTATGTCAAAACTAAATCTCAGCTGCGCCCTGACTGCAAAGCAAAAACAATAAGGCTATTTTAGCCATCTCAACAAGAATATTTTGAGAATTAATCGATTTTCCAGGAATGTTAAACAGTTTTATCAATTTTTGGTCAAGGTTCACAGACATTATCAGCCTTAAATTTGTTTGTCTAAAGAAATTTATGATTCTTATTTTTGCTTCACAAAGAGGAAAAACGATCTCGTAGACTATCTGTGATAATCAAAGTTTAAGCCGTGCTACAGCCCCAACAATTCAGAATTCATTAGGCTTGATTCCCACTGCAGCTCAGCTCAGAGGCAGCTTTCCCGTGGGCACCGTCTGAGCTCTAGGTTAGGCTCACAGTCAGAGCTTTTTCTTCTCAAGCAGCTTCTTTCTCAGCACTTACAAGTTTTCTCACGTTACAGGAAGAGTCCAGCTAAGTAAGTATCCTAAAGTGTTTCCTCCATGATACATGACTTTTTAAAGGTATGTTCCAGCCCTTTTGAGACAAACACCTGTTTTTTGCTTTTGTTTTTAAGGAGACATGGCTGAGGAGCAAGTACTCTGGATAAGACAATCTTATTTTCACTGGTAGCAGATTGCTTAGAGCTTAACTAGAAATCATTTACAATAAAATGAGTACTATAGCTGCACAAAAAGCAAACATTTTAAATTTCACTTTGCCTCTTGAATTTAGAGCTAGAGTTTATCTCAGCCTTTGAATAGCCACGGAAAATAGGCAGGTATTAGTCCCAAATCTACCCCCAAAGCTGTACTTAAAATAGGTTATGTGAGAGAAGTTCATAATTGCATAAAACACACTGAGAAAAGTAACCCATTTGTTTTTAACTCAAAATGATCCCAAATTGCTTAATTTTATTACTTTATTTTATAGTCATGTTAAGTTCTAATAACCCCAAATTGGAATCTAAGCCATGGCTAAGGCAAAAATATCTCACTGTAGGGGAATCTGTGATAAACACTGGCTAAATAAGTAGATGAATGAAGTTGCTGAAGATTTAAAAACACTTGGGATAGAACCCCAAATGGCCCTGGGGGTTGGGGCAGGGGAAGAACAGGAGATAGTCAGTCCTCATGCTGATGCTCATTTTAGAAATTACTTTCCCTTGACAAAGATAAGAAATCTATTTAAGAATTATTTACCTCTCAACTTAAAAAAAGAAAAGATGTTTGGAGAAGGCCATTGACAGGCATGGAGAATGCATAGGTTAAGGTAATGCTGTATTTTAACTATATTAAAACTAAAAAGAACACATAGACCCTTTTCCTTCTCGTGCTCTTGGGCTGCGGCTGCCGGTCCAGTGGAGCGGAAGGAAGACGGAGGTATCCAAACAGAACACACAGTATGCTATTAACTAAGGGGGACTCTTCTTGGCTTATTTAATTAATTAAGGAATAATAGCTACTATACTTTAAACAAATACTGAATCTTTACTTAAAAAATTTAGACAGAAACACAATTTAAGGAAAGAGGAAACACTTTACAAAGGTTCCACCATGTGAGTCATAAAAAAGAGCATGCTCCTCTAGGGAGTGATTTCTAAAAGAATTTCATACACAAAAAAAGAAAGGAAGGAAGGAAGGAAGAAAGAGAGAAAGAAAGAAAAATTAGAAACAATAGTTCAAGCTTGTAAAGTAAGTTACAGTTGATTTAACATAATAGAACTTTGTTATTTTATGTGGGAGGAACTGACTGGATTTTTTTAAAGAAAGGATTATCTCCTTATTCATAAATCTGAAAAATAATTTTCACCTATGGTGGCAAGATTATTCTGCCTAAGATCTCTGGGACCAGTCGTCCCTCACCACCTCAGAGCAACAGGTCCTTATTTCGATCTGTCCCCTCCTCATTATGACTGGGCCACTGGAAAAACGATTCAAACTGTTCAGTAGCAGCAAAGGCCAACATGTGTGGAGCACTCACTATGAATAAGGAAACAATGGCACCCTGGCCCTGTGTTGAGTGGGAAGGATCACCAAATATGAGGGAGCAACAAGACTTTCAAGTGTGGGCCCTTCTGAGTTTTCCACAATTCTGATATGACCCTTGTCATCCCAAAGAGAGCCAGAGCACTGTCCAAATACAAATCCCGGAAGAAATATTAATTAAATCTTTTCATGGATCATGGCCATTATACCCAAACCCTCTGCCTTGCTCCAGAAAGTGACACCTACCCAGAATGCAGACGTGCAGCATTCTGAACAGTGCACAGAAAGGATCATTTTCTCTGGTTTTAGGGTCATGCTGAGGTTATATTAGTCTTTTGAATGAAATCACTATACAAATGTGGGACCTTTTAAAGTTTGCCATGAACTCATTAGCCATAATGAATTTAATTTGTAGTAAGGCACTTAGGTGGTAGCAAATGTCATTTTAAAGCACATATTTATTCACTTAACACATATTCAGTGCAGCCCTACAATGTGCCAACCAGAATGTAGTTGTCACCTCAATCCCTTCCAAATTTCTTATCCATTCTGTGCCCCACTTTTATTTGATCACGTTCATAAATAAAATCCTTAATGATGACCGCATGGAAAAGAATGACATAATCAATGCAGAGTTGCAGTGCGCCCCCCACCCAGTGCTCCTTGCTTTGACTCAGTAACTGAAAAAAGACATTTCAATTATGAAATAAATCCCAAAGAAACCCTAAAAAAGTCATATAACTACAAAAGTGAAATTGGACTTACGCTCACACATATTTGGGGATCCTGTAACCATTTCATACCATTATATGTGGCCATTGATTGAATTAGCTGCATGACAGAGTCCCAGTGAAGATACGGTTTATAGGACTGTGGTTCTACTCCTTGCTTGTTTTACTTCAGACACATTCTCTCCATGATTAGAAACAAGCCATGACAGTGGTCGAGCCCTGAATTTCTACATACGGTGCGAAATCAGGCGTAACCATGGTCTAACCCTGAATGTGATCTCAGTGTTTTATAACATGGACAAATTATTAACATGCAGAAATAACCCTCTCAGCTGGCCCATTAAGTATTTTTTTAATCCTATAGACTCTACTGCCTTTGCTCTAAACTCCATTCTAACTTTTTCCCACCGTTTTCTCCCCATTTTAAAAGATTCCTTTCCTTTTTAAAAAGAGGTTGTTTGGAGGAAAAGCATTCTTCATTCCTTTGTTTCCATCCTGCTGTTCTGTTGGCCCCAATGGTTGTTCAACGCCCCTGTCCAACCTCTAAATTAAGTGTTCATTTTCAAGTTCACAGCTTTCCTCCTCCCCACCCCCACCCCCTGTCCCCGCCGTGAAGGGAAGTTGTAGATGTTCCCAAGTCCTTGGCTCTTCACTCTCTGCTGGGCTGCCCACAAAGCAGCCTTTCACCATAGCCCATCCTCAGATTTCTCTTTTTATTAAAGTTTGTGGTGGGCTTATGCCTCTAAATCATTTTTACCCATCAGAGCCATTTACCTTCTCTCCATAGCAACCAATACTAACTCTTCTCTAATCTTCTGGCACTGATTTTTGCCCCTGTAACTCCGCTCAGTAGGACAAAATGTGTTTTTTCTGGCTGTAAGTAATATATTCCCATATCATTCTCACAAACCACAGAATGAACTTTGCAAGGAAACTTCTGCTCTTCTACCTCCATTCACTGCTAACAAAGTTGTTTACATAAATGAAACCAATGAGAACCACAGGTTAATGAGATGTTCAACATACACACACACACACACACACACACACACACACACACTCTTTACATCAAGACTTTTTACTGAACTGTCTATAGGGTATCTGCCAAAGGCTGACCCAGTGACCAGTCTGAGCTAGCTGCTTAAGCTTCACCCAGGAGGACGTCAGACATAAACATTGGTAGGCCCCACCCCTAAAGTTTCAGATTCGGCAGGGCTTGGGGGCCGCAGATAGAGAGTGTAAATCAGTCTCAACTGCTTGAGTAAAAGCCCCACAAGCACATATATAACAACACAAGGATGCCAAGTTTTTAACCCATGTGAGTCTCCAGAATTCACACAGTGATTAATATGTTTTGAGAGACGTATGATAAGACTTCTCAGTGCAAGTTAGGTCCTGATGGGAGGAAGGATGAAAGCTAAGGTGTGTGTTGGCCTGTCCACTCACCAACAGCCGATGCCTATGTGTCTGTGAGGAGATGCAAAATGCCCCCCCCTTTCTCACCTTCTCCAGCACCCACAAGAACACATGCCTTGCAGCTCTTTAACAGCACATTCTTTTAAAGGATCAGTCCTTACAGGATCAGTAATTAATTCAGTTTGTACCTGATTTATGCCCCTTTCAAAAATGAAATCAACCAAAATGATGAAAATGAGCAGGCGGGGGTGAAACAGAATGAATACCTCAGTAATTCTCTCTTCCTGAAGCACAATGAACCATTTCCCTTCCTGGAAACAAAAGTGTGAAAAGGATGTAAGCTTAAACCTCTTGGACTATGACTTCAATAAATCTTTGGGGCTTTGAATGCCACTCTCCACACGCAGGTACAACCCTACAAATGCATATGCAGTAAAATTCCCTCTCACCTCGGCCCCTGCTTATTTACAATTGTCAACCCCATTCCGAGAGTATTCTTCTTATAAGGAAACCTCTGGACCACTTCTCCTTCCTCTAAAGAATCCCTTTCCCATCGTACTCTAAGCCTGTGGCCATCAAATTTGAAATGTGACTGACCAGTCAGTACTGAGATGTGCTTTGGGTGTAAAATATGCACCAGATTTCAAGGACTGGTATAAAAAAGGAAAGAAAATATCTCATTAACAATTTTTATATTGGTTACCATGTTGCTATGACAATGTTTTGGGTATATGAAGTTAAGTAAATTAAAATTAATTTTACCTGTTTCTTCCTACTTTTTAAAATGTGGCACTTAGGAAAGTAAAATGACATATGTCATGCATTTTATTTCATGAGCCAGTGTGGTCCTAGATGAAGTCCATGTCAAAGCTTGTCACAGCTCGCTCAGCACCTTCGATCCCTTGTGCCGGCTCAGTGCGCCCACTTCTCATCTTGGCGCAGTTGGAGACCTCCACCTCACTCTCTCCCGGATCAGTCACTGAAACTCTGCCACAGTTTCGGATGCTTTTGCCCACCATCCCATCAATTAACTTCTCCTTTTCTTTCAATATATTCTTACTTCTCACTTCTTTCATGAAATCTTACATTTTTAAAAATGAAGACAACAGAGGTGCATATTGTTCACTTCCTAGGCATTCTAGTTTAGCCATAGAATTGATAAGGCTATTATTTCTGATTGTTACCAAATACTCATTTATTCTACAACATTCACTGGGCACCTCCAGGAGGCCAGGCACTGTGCTAGTCATGGGGGTTAAATAATAATGTCAGCACACAGCCCTGAAATGAAGTGTGGAAAGATGCCAACAGAAACGTAGACTAAACCAATGCTCTCCTGTCCTCGGACCCAGAAGGACGCTCTACTTGCAAACACCCCTCTCAGGAAGGATTTAAATGCAGTGCTCACATAACACAAGTCTTCTGGCTCAGAAACTTGAAACCGCCTGACTCCATAGTAAGCATTCCCCTCTCCCACATGTGGTATTCTCCCTCGCGTTTCCCTCCATTTGTCTCTGTAGTCCCCTTTCTTTTCCTTTGCTGAAACAGTATTAAACATGATATATTTAGTTCTCACAATAATGTAGATACCATTATTGTTCTCATTTAAAGATGAGGAAACTAAGGCACAGAGAAGTAACTTACCAGAGGTTATAGAGATAATTGATAAAGAAGCAAGATTTTAACCCAGGTAGCCTAACTTTAGAGTTTTCTGGTTGGGTGGGTTCTTTCTAGACTTCTTAACTATTAGGTTATCCTCAGAGAGAGTACAAAGAAATGTCAAGGGCCATGTAAGCTTGAAGCTGTTGGGGCCACTGGGTGCCAAGTGAGAGAACCCATCCTAAAATGAACCCTATAGACAAAAAGGGAAGCTAAAAGGAAAGGGAGAGAAAGGAAGAGCATGAGAGTGATAGCGACAGAGGGAATGAAAGATAATATGACACAGATGAGATATCACTGATTCTTTTATTTAAATTCCTGGAGAATACAAAGCTAGAAACTACCTTTGGTCTTCCTAGCTATACAAGTAAATAGGATCTTTTGTCATTTGTAGCTATAGGTTCTTAACCAGAGGGTTGTAGACGCTGAGAAAGAAGAGGTCTACTAAAAAGAGCTCCTGGTGGCTAACTGAGCTCAAATTAGAAAGATCCTAGCAGCCATTTCTACACAGGGGCCTCTCATACAAATTGTACTTCAGAGAGAAGCTTGCACTGAACAATCTGCCCCTGCAATGAACTGGCTGCCTGTACTGTGTTCTGCCATCTGAACCAGCTCTTATAAAGGAGCTCCTGGAGTCCTATTTCAACCAATAGAACTGAGGCTTTCCCCATCCATTTGGAGCTGTGCAGCTATATCCCCATCAATATCTTCAGTGACCAAATAGAGCAGCTCCAATCTGACAAATCAGGACAATGTCTTTTAGACCAATCAAACTGTGAGGATTTGGAGTCCTCATTTGCATGAGAACAGACCAATCAGGGACCAGGGGTGGGGACTTCTCTTAATATAAGTCAACTCCGCTCTGTCTCTGAAAGCATGCTTTCCTTTTCCACCAACAACTGAGTTTCCTTGGTTGAACTGAAGCACTAAAGATGTTTACCAGAGCAGAGTGAACTGACACAGAAAGGAGCAGACCAGAGAGGTACAGAGCAGGTCTAGCCAGAGGGGCGCCTGGCCCTAGGGCCACCTCATAGCCATGTTTTTTTCACAGCAGTACTGTATCACTGATTGAGCTGTTTTGCACTGAATAAAGTTTCTTTCTCCACTGCATCTCAAACTGGAGATTCCTGTTGGCACTGAATGGGTGCCAATGACCATGGGTTGACAAGGTCCACCCACAGTTGTACACAAAGTTCTCTGTATATGAACAGAACTATAAAACAGTATATACACACCTCGGAGGAGACTCTCAAGGGAGACTACAATTCTACCTAACTGCCATGTGTACAGCGTTGCAGCCAAACCCCCTCTGCTAAAATCTGGTGAGAACAAAGCAACTTTCATGTGGCTAGCCTATGCTTACATTGGGTCTACTCCTGGAGTTATACTTACAGGGAGCAGAATAAAGTATTTCTATATAAAGCCAAGTGCCACAGTGCCCAAAATCTCTCCATAAAAGATTTATTGATTATAACTTCTAATTGTCTTTTAAAATGCAGAGTGTGTTCCTGTTAGGCATGATGAATTGAAAATGCATGCTTACAAGCTAAATGTGCACTGATGAATGAAGAAGAAAATGTGATATATATATATATGAGAATGTATAATGGAATATCATTCAGCCATAAAAAAAGATGGAAATCTTGCCATTTGTGACAACATGGATGATGAATGGACCTTGAGGGCATTATGCTAAGTGAAATAAGTCAGACAAAGACAAATATCATGTGATCTCACTTATGAGTGGACTCCAAAAATGAAAAAGAAAAAAAAAAACCAAGCTTATAGATACAGAGAGCAAACTGGTGCTTACCAGAGCCTGTGGGTGGGGATGGGCAAATGGATGAAGGTGGTTGACAGGAAAAAACTTCCATTTATAAAATAAATAAGTCCTGGGAATGTAATATACAGCATGGTAACTATAGTTAATAATACTCTATTATATATTTAAAAGATGCTAAGAGACTAGGTCTTAAAATTTCTCATTATAAGAAAAAAGTTTTAATCATGTGTGGTGATGGATGTTAACTCGACCTACTGTGGTATCATTTTGTAGCATATACATATATGAAATCATTATGTTATATACCTGCAACTACTATAACATTACATGTCAATTATATCACAATAAAAATATGCATGCTTATGTCAGCTTTTTCTCCAAATCTCACTAAAATCGCAGTATGTCAGTCCTAGTTGTGTCTGTCTTCAGACCCATTTCTCACTCCTTCCTTGTTTCACTCTGCACTGTTATGTAGGAGTTCTGCCCTCTGCTAGGCTGGGCTTCCAGGCTTCCATGCATTCAGATATAGAAGCACTGACAGGAGACTGAAAAGTGTGGAAAAGAAGAGACCCAGAGTATTTCTCTTCCTCCTTGTCTGCCTCAGGCAGCGAATTTCAGGCAGTGGCTGGTGCCCCTCCCAGCCTCCAGCTTTCACTAGACAGATTTGCTACAGCTGTAGCTCCTACTGGGTAACCCTGGCCCCCGGCCTCAGGTAACACCACTACTCCCCTTGACCAGTCCAGCCTGGAGTAACAGAAGCAATCATTTACAGAGTGAAATAAATAATGAAAAAAAAAATCCCTGAGAAGGAAGAATTTGGAAATACATATTTAGAATGTTATCTTTCATTCAACAAAGAAAAGGATTATGCACAGATATATTCCCCAAAGACTAGACTTTAAGAAATAAACACATTTACTTTGCCATACTCCAGCACATGAGATATTGTGAAAAACAAGTCATTTCTATACTCAGGTTAATTCAATGAATCACCCTTCAAGTAATAACATCTAAGGAGGGCAAAAATAGCCCACAAAAAAACTTGTAAAGCAAGTGAGGTTGGGCCTGGTGTACACCATGCTCCACTTGGACAATGTCTGCAATGACTTAGACCCCAGTGCCCCTGGATGTCATTTAGAAAAGAGACCTGCTCAGATAACTAGTGCTACATCATTTCATCCATTATCTTTGACAGTATACAGTTTATTTTATTTAGAAGTGTAGCTGTGTCCTAAACCACATAAGAGTGAAAAAGAGTTTAGCATTATTTAGTCTGCTCTGTCTACTCCTATCACCCATGTGCTACTGTCCAGTGATAAGTCCTACCAATCTTACATATTCTATTTCTGTTGCAAAGTTAGTTACACATATGTTGGACTTTCAGTTTACTCTATGGTTGTGGGGTTTTATTCAATATGCTCTGTATTATTATGCAGGTCAAACACCAGCCAGTGTCTAGTTCCCTTCTCCTTTAGGGCAATTGGAAGGATTATATTTTCCATCCCCCTGGAAGCCAGGCAAGGGCTTGTGAATAATTCTAATAAATGAATGCTATTTTCATGAAAATATCTACATAAAAAGGGAGATATAAAGCACCAGTAGCTTTGTACATCTATTTAAAAAGTTATTCTATTCATCTCCAGTACAAGGAAATTATATTGTAGTCATATGCAGAGTTTTGACTGTGAGAGGTTGCCATTCATAACCCCACTTTGTTCAAGGTTCAACTGAACAACAGTTTTTGAAATTCATTGTGATGAGATTCCTATTAGCTCATCAGATTGTGAGCTCTTTGAGGGCAAAGCTAGTCTGGAGTCCACATATACTAGATAGTCAGTACATTTTTGTTGAATGTACGAATGGAGGGTTGAGTGACTGAATAACCATATTTTCAATAAGATGTCTTGTTTAAATCATTCTTGTTTCTCTTCCATGCTCAATCTAACACTTCACGAATTTAGGCAATTGCTTTTAAGTTACACTTTCACTCCTCAATGAGACTAGCAAAAACATTATGGCTTTTCAAAGAAGGTTAATATGAAGTCTAAGAAGGAAATGCAAGTGATTTTGCTTTTTGTTTCTGAATCCTATAAAAAGATAGTCCAGGGAGTGCACATATCTTATATTTAAATATAACTTGTGGTTTTGTTCTTTCTGTTTCAGTTTGATGATTTGAGGCTGCTTTGGGTGAATGTGTGCAAACTCCCACATTCATATTTTGAAGCCTTAACCCCCAATGTGATAGTATTTAAAGTTGGGACTTTGGGGATGTAAGTAGGCTTAGCTGAGGTCATGAGGGTGGAGCCCCCGTGAGGGGATTAGTGCCCTTATAAGAAAAAGAAGAGACATCAGAACCCCTTTCTCTGCCATGTGAGGCTAAGGCAAGGTGCTGTCTACAAGTCAGGAAGACAGCCCAAACCCAGAATCACAATGATTGGCACCTTGATCTTGAATTTCCCAGCCTCCAGAACTATGAGAAACAAATGCCTGTTGATTAAGCCACCCAGTCTATGGCATTTGTCATAGAGCCTGAGCTAAGAGTGAGGTCATAGTCTCATCCTCGCTACCTCTATTAGAAACATAATATGAATGAATTCAGCAAAGTAGCAGGATACAAAATTAACATAGAAATTAGATGCATTTGTATATGCCAATAATGAACTAACAGAAAAGGAAATTAAGAAAACAATCCCATTTATAATTGCTTCAAAAAGAATAAAATACCTAGGAATAAACCTAACCAAAGATGTAAAAGACCTGTAAATGGAAAAGTATAAGGCACTGAAGAAAGGAATTGAAGAAGATACAAATAAGTGGAAGCATATACCATGTTCATGGATAGGAAGAATTAACATCATTAAAATGTCCATACTACCCAAAGCAATCTATAGATTTAATGGAATTCCTATCAGGACTCCAGTGACGTATTTCACAGAACTAGAACAAATATTTCAAAAATTTATATGGAAACACAAAAGGCCCCACATAGCAACAGCAAACCTGAGAAGGAAGAACAAAGTTGGAGGAATAATGCTACCTAATATCACACTACACTATAAGGCCATAGTAATCAAAATACATGGTACTGGCACAGAAACAGACACTAGATCACTGGAACAGAATAGAGAGCCCAGAGATAAACCACACTTTTATAGTCAATATTTGACAGAGGAAGCAATCATATACAATGGGCTAAAGATAGTTTATTCAATAAATGATGTTGGGAAAACTGGCCAGATACATGAAGAAAAATGAAACTGGACCACCTTCTTATACCACACACAAGAAAAAATTCTAATAGATCACAGACTCAAATGTTAGTCCTGAAACCATAAAAATTCTAGAAGAAACCACAGGCAGCAAAATCTCAGACATAGCTCATAGCAATATTTTATCAGGTATATCTCCCAGGCAAGGGAAACAAAAAAAATAAATAAATGGGACTACATCAAACTAAAAAGTTTTTGCACAGCAAAGGAAATCATCAACAAAACAAAAAGGCAACCCACAGAATGAGAGAATATATTTGCTGTTATATCTGATACAGGGTTAATATACAAAATTTATAAAGAACTTACAAAACTCAACACCAAAAAAAAACCAAACAACCCAGTTAAAAAAGTGGGCAAAGGACTTGAATGGAGACTTCTCCAAAGACGACATACAGATGGCCAATAGACGTATGAAAAGATGCTCAACATCACTAGTCAACAGAGAAATGCAAATTAAAACCACAATGAGATATCTCACATCTGTCAGATGGCTATTATCAACGAATCAACAAATACCAAGTGCTGGCAAGGATGTGGAGAAAGAAGAACCCTCCTGAATTGTTGGTGGGAATGCAGATCGGTGCAGCCACTGTGGAAAGCAGTATGGAGATATCTCAAAAAATTAAAAATGGGTCTGCCTTTTGACCCAGTGATCCCACTTCTGAGATTACAGACAAAGGAATCCAAAACACTAATCTGAAAGAACATAAGCACCCCTATGTTCATTGCAGTGTTATTTACAATCACCAAGATGTGGAAGCAGCTCAGGTGTCCATCAATAGATGAGTGTATAAAACAACTATGGGACATTTACACAGTGGAGTACTACTTGGCTGTAAAAGACAAGAAACTTTTACACTTCTACAGTATGGATGGATCTGGAGAATATCATATTAAGGGAAATAAGCCGGTTAGAAAAATACAAATACTATATCATTTCACTCATATGTGGATTCTAATGAACGAACTGAACTAATAGGCAAAATAGAGACAGACTCACAGAGAGCAGGATGACAGCTAGGTGAGGGATGGTGGAGGTGAAGGTGTGGAGGGATCGAACGAAAAAGAAAAAGACTCATGGATATGGACAACAATGTGGTGACTGAGGGGAGTGGAGGGAGCTATAAGGGAACTAAATGGTAATGGGAAAAATGCAATAAAAAATTAAAAGAAAAAAAGGTAATATGATATGCACACCATAGTCACCTTTCTTGCTTTCAGCAGCCAGCCTGATTCTGTGGCCTCTTTAGGTAAATTAGCAATGCGTCCATTCACTGATCAGCCTAGCTCATTAAGTACAGTAATCCCCCTTATTTGTGGGGAATCCACTCTAAGACCTTCAGTGAATGCCTGAAACTATGGATGGTTCCAGTCACTATAGATACTCTGCTTATTCCTATCCATACATACCTATCACAAAGTTTAATTTATAAATTAGGCATAGTAAAAGATTAACTACAATAGCTAATAATAAAATAGAACAATTATGTGAAAATACTATAATAAAAGTTATGTGAATTTGGTTTCTCTCTCAAAATACCTTATTGTACTGCAGATACAGTATGGATATGTTGGACAAATAAATAATTCACATCCTGGGCAAAACAAAGTGGGACAGTGTGAGTTTTCATCATGATACTTAGAAAGGTGCACAATTTAAAGTTTATAAATTATTTATGGAATTTTCTATTTAATATTTTCAGACTGCAGTTGACTGTCAGTAACTGAAACCTCAGAGAAACTGTGGCTAAGGGGGACAACTGTGTTTCCTAACTGTGGCGGTAAGGGTTTGTTCGACCCTCTCATTGCACGGCACTTACTGCCATTATGCTACAATCTGGGTGTAGTGTGCTTGGGTTTTGCACAATACAAACAAATGGAAACTTGCACTACATTCTCAGAGCTTCTAATTTGAATAAAAGAGAGTTCCACAATTCAGCCACATGTAACTTTTTAAAATGCTCCAGATCATATTAAAACTCATAAGATTTTTTTCTCTTGATAAATAGATTTAATACATTGCCCTTATTTGTATCTGCCTTGAATAGTAAATGCATTTTTCCTGGAAATATGGCATTTTGCATTGGCAAACAGTTATAGGAATAAATTTGTTAAGCACCATTTAAGAAGTTTACTTGAAATTTTGGAGTCTCACACCAAAATGCTGACTATTAAATAGCAATCTGTTATGTGCAATGCCAAATGAAAGTCTGCTGTAATAATTCACTGGGCAAAGTTTAGTTTTTACATCATTTTGATAAATTTACCTCACTTAACCAGTTTAGCCACAAGTCATACCTCATGGTTGCATGTGAAGGCGGTAAAATATATACTTTGAGATGACCTCAATCCAGAAATGCTTTTCACTGTTCACATTTTATCTGTCAAATAGTATTTTCTTTAAGAAGTAAATATAAATGCCATTATTGGGAGAAGCTACCGGCTTGGGACAAGTTCTAGCATTTAGTGTTCTGACAGACCTTAATTTGGATATCAGCCAAAGTCAATAAAACTTGTTCATACAGAACCTTACCTGGTTTTCACCACATCGAGGGGGTGCATCAGGCAAATTTCTACAAGACCTGAAAGATGATAAAGAAAAGTCTAATAAACACTTATGTAAGCACCAGTACTTATTTCCTTAACCCTATTGATTTCTCAAGTATAAAGATGCAAATAAAAAACTTGAAACTTTGGACATGAAAGCTAATAGTTGTAGGCTAGTGGCAAAAGACAAAAGTATAATACGATTTCATTGCAGTAGAAGAAAGGTATGCGAGTGAGTACTTATTGATGTCCTGGCAGAAGCAGGAAGGTAGTGCTGTAGGGAAAAGAAAGTGAAAAGGAATTGGATGTCCTAAATTACAATCAACTGGGCAGGAATTATTGTATATTAATCCAGTCCAATAAGTAAATATATGAGGGAGAAAGAGATGAAAGAAAACAAGGAAGAAAAGAAGGGAGAGAAGATCTTTCAGCATCCCCTACGCCACCTACTAACATGGCAAATCATGAACCACAGTTTCAGTATTCATGAAATAAAGACAACACTTGATAATAGAGAACACTTCGTAAGTGTTTACTGTTTGCTAGACATTGTTCTAAGTATCACTTAGTTTATCTCATTTAATCCTCACTACAGCTCTTAGTGATAAAAGGTAATATTATCCACATTTTACAGCTGAAATAATTGAAGCACACAAGGTTAAATATACTTTTCTAAAATCTCATAGCTAGGAAGTAGTCTTAATCTCATATAGCCCATGATCTCAACCATTGTACAGTGAGGAAGGATCTATACTGCTTTTGCAAATTCATTGGAAAGCCCCTTCCTATCATCTGAGTAGATAAAAAGAATAGTTAATAATGGTAACAGTTACCTTACCTGCAGTCCCCACACAGTGGTGGTCATTTACCATATTACCCCAATATGTAAAACTACTGCCCAAGGTCAGTATTATCATTATCTACTTGAAGACAAGCAAACTAAAGCTGATAGTGTTAACTGATTTGTCCTAAAGCCATCCAACAACATTTGTGGGTAGTTTCTCTTTCCCCCCTTTTAAATTATATTTTATAGATTATGCTATTATAGTTGTCCCAATCTCCCCCTCTTTGCCCCTCTCCACTCAGCACACCCCACTTCCTCAGGAAATCCCCACACCATTGTTCATGTCCTTGGGTCATGCATATAAGTTCTACATGAATATGCCATTTCCTATACTGTATTTTACATCCCCATGGCTATTCTGTAAATACCAGTTTGTACCTCTTTTTGTAATTTATTTATTTTTTAACATACAGGTATTTTATTGATTATGCTATTACATTTGTTCCAATTTTTCCCCTTAGCCTACCTCTACCCAGAACCCCCATTCCCTCCAGCAATCCCCCCTTTAGTTCATGTCCATGGGTCATGCATATAAGTTCTTGGGCTTCTCCATTACCTATACTGTTCTCAAAATCCCCCTGTCTATTTTGTACCTACCAATTGGTGATTTTTTAAAATTCTTTATTTTATTGATTATGCTATTACAGTTGTCCCATTTTCCCCCTTCTCTCCCCTCCACCCTGCCCACCCCCTCCCACCCACATTCCCCCCTTTAGTTCATGTCCATGTGTCATAAGTTCTTTAGTGTCTACATATCCCATACTATTCTTACCCTCCCCCTGTCCATTTTCTATCTATTGTCTATGCTACTTATTCTCTATATCTTTGCCCCCTTTCTCCTCCTTCCACTTTCCTGTTGCTAAACCGCCATTTGATGACTTTTTTCTTTTTACTGTTCATATTTTTAATCTTCTTTTTCTTAGGTAAGTCCCTTTAACGTTTCATATAATAAGGGCTTGGTGATGATGAACTCCTTTAACTTGACCTTATCTGAGAAGCACTTTATCTGCCCTTCCATTCTAAATGAAAGCTTTGCTGGATAGAGCAATCTGGGATGTAGGCCCTTGCCTTTCATGACTTGGAATACTTCTTGCCAGCCCCTTCTTGCCTGTAAGGTCTCTTGAGAAATCAGCTGACAGTCTGATGGGAACTCCTTTGTAGGTTACTGTCGCCTTATCTCTTGCTGCTTCTAGGATTCTCTCCTTCATTTTTACCTTGGCTAATGTAATTATGATGTGCCTTGGTGTGTTCCTCCTTGGGTCCAACCTCTTTGGGACTCTCTGAGCTTCCTGGACTTCCTGGAAGTCTATTTCCCTTGCCAGATTGCGGAAGTTCTCCTTTATTATCTGTTTAAATAAGTTTTCAATTTGTTGCTCTTCCTCTTCCCCTTCTGGTACCCCTATAATTCGGATGTTGGAACGTTTAAAGGTGTCCGGAGGTCCCTAAGCCTCTCCTCATTTTTTTGAATTCTTGTTTCTTCATTCTTTTCTGTTTCATTGTTCCTTTCTTCCTTCTGGTCCACTCCATTGATTTGAGTCTCAGTTTTCTTTCCCTCACTATTGGTTCCCTGTGCATTTTCCTTAATTTCTCTTATTGTAGCCTGCATTTGTTCATCTAATTTATGACCAAAGTCAACCAATTCTGTGAGCATCCTGATCACCAGTGCTTTGAACTGTGCATCTGATAGGTTAGCTATCTCTTGGTCACTTAAAAAAAAATTGGCTCCGGGGTTTTTAATTCTGTTTGAGCCATCTTTTTTATTTTTTATTTTCCTTTGGTCTGGTTGCGGCTGTTACATAAGTGCAGCGGAGCCTTAGGTGTTCACCAGGGCGGGGCACCCCAGTCGCTGGGTTGTGACGTTGTATGTGGGGGTGGGGTCTGAGAGGGAGCAATGGCACCTGCTCCACTCTCTCCAGGACCTCAGACCCCCTTGCCGCCTCCCACAAGCAAACTGGGCCCTTCTGGTGCTGGCTTCTGGGCGGGTGGGCTTGTGTACTTTCTTGGACTCTATGGGTTTCCCTGGGGTGCCTCCTGGGAGGCTGAGAGAATCTCCCGGCCTCAACTCCCACAGGTGTTTTCAGTCGGTGCTCTTAGCCTTTGTTTCCCAGCGCTGGGTCCCTGGGTTGCATGGTCTGTGTTGCTGCCTGTTTTTGCTTAGTTTGTCTGTGCTGAAATGTGTGGCTGTGGCCAGCCAGCTGCCTTGCGCCCCTCACTGGGTCTGCTTGTTGCCTCTCACACCCAGGGTCTGCCACCGGTCCATCAGCTGCCTTCTGCACCCTGCACACCCACGTCTGCCAGTCACCGCTTTTTCCTGCCAGGAGCCCTCTACCCCTCTCCATAGGCCTCCAACTCCGCCCCTCCTTACCGGTCTGGATGTACAGTAGTCCAACTTCCGTTTAGTTCATTTCTCTCTGTTCTGGTTGTTTTTTGTTTCTCAATTTTTGTTGTCCTTAGTTTTGGTTGCACGAGGAGGCACAGTGTGACTACCAATGCCTTCATCTTGGCTGTAAGTTCCTCAATTCTTAAAGAAATCCAAACATCTCCTTTTTACCTGCCAGGACCAATTGGAGTGGACCCATGTGCCATTCTGCTCCGCCCATGGGTCCGGGAATCCCCCACAATTGGTGATTCTTAATCCCCACAACTTTCCCCCCATTTTCCCCCTTTCCCAACTGAGAGCCCTCTAAATGATCTCCATATCTATAATTCTGTTCCTGTTCTGCTTATTTGCTTAGTTTGTTATTTGGATTCAATTATTGATACTTGTGAATTTATTGCAATTTTAATGTTCATCACTTTGGTCTTCTCTATTCTTTATATAATTCCCTTTAGCATTTCATATACTAATGACTTGGTGAGATGAACTCCTTCAGCTTTACCGTGTCTGGGAAGCACTTTATCTGCCCTTCAGTTCTAAATAGCTTTACTGGATGGAGTAATATAGGCTGTAGGTCCTTGCTTTTCATGACTTTGAATACTTCTTGCCAGTCCCTCTGGTGTGCAATGTTTCTTTTAAGAAAACAGCAGACAGGAGAGGGACGAAGATGGCGACATGGTAGGAGACAGTGGATTTCCCTTCCCCCTATGCACGGGAGAGAAACTGGCCAATCTGTGGAGGAACAGAGCAAGGGGCCAACAATATTGCAACATTTATGAAAATAGGACATCAAAAATTATAGCGGACATTGAAAAACCAGACGATCACAAAAAAGAGTAGGGGAAAGCTGTGAACACCAGGATACCCAAAGGAAACTGCACCACTGAATCTCACAGGTATTCTGTGACAGAAGTTCACACCATAAACCCAGGGAACCAGAGCAGATCAATTTAAGAAACAGAGGCCAACAAGAAGAGTCTCACGAACAATGAGAAGACAAAGAAACAATCCACAAATGAAGGGAAAGGAGGAAGCCTCAGAAACAATGGTAAATGAAATAAAAGCAACTCAACTATCAGATAATTGAGTTCAAAGAAATGATTGTCAGGAAGCTCAATGAGCTCACAGTGAGCTACCACAAACTACAGGGAAGCTAAAACAAACTCACTGCAAACTATATCAACATGAAAAAGGAAATAGAAACTATCAACATGGGCCAAAAGGAAATGAAGAATACAATTTCTGAACTGAAGAACACAGTAGAAGGAATGAAAAGCAGGATTGATGAAGCAGAAGATTGGATCAGCAAGCTAGAGGACAAAGTAGAAGAAATCACCCGGAAGGAGCAACAAAAGGAAAAGAGGCTCAGAAAGAATGAAGAGAAATTAAGAGAAATGCAAGACAATATGAAACAAAATAATATCCATATAATAGGGATACCAGAAGGAGAAGAAGATGAGCAAGGGATAGAAAACCTACTTGAAAAACTAATGATGGAAAACTTCCCTAATTTGATGAGAGAAAAAGTCACACAAATCCAGGAAACACAAAGAGTTCCAATCAACAGGAACCCACAGAGGCCCACCTCAAGACACATCATAATTAAAATGGCAAAATTTCAAGACAAAGAGAGAATATTAAAGGCACCAAGGGAGAAACAGGAAGTAACATACAAGGGAGCCCCAATAAGGCTAACAGCTGATTTCTCAATGGAAACACTTCAAGCAAGAAGAGAATGGCAAGAAATATTACAAGTAATGAGAACCAGAGGCCTGCAGCCAAGGCTACTTTACCCAGCAAGGCTCTCAATCAAGATATAAGGCAAAATAAAAAGCTTCCCAGACAAAAGAAGTTTAAAAGAATACACCTCCACTAAACCAGCTCTGCAAGAGATACTAAAGGGTCTGATTTAAGGAATGGAAGGAAAAGAGAAAGGGAGAGAGGAACACACATACATAAATGGCAATGAACAAGTACCAATCAATAATAACCTTTAATGTAAATGGATTAAATGCTCCAATCAAAAGACATAGAATAGCTGAATGGATAAGAAAACATGACCCATACATATGCTGCCTACAAGAGACACACCTCAGGATGAAAGACCTGTATAGGCTGAAAGTGAAGGGCTGGAAACAAATTTTCCAAGTAAATGGACAAGAAAAAAAAGCCGGGGTAGCAATACTCATATCAGACAAAATAGACTTCCAAAAAAAGGCCATAAAGAGAGACCCAGAAGGTCACTTCATAATACTCAAGGGAAGAATCCACCAAGAAGACATCAATATTGTAAATATATATGTACCCAACATAGGTGCACCCAAATACATAAAGAAAATCCTAGAGGACTTCCAGAAAGATATTCACAGCAACACAATCATAGTGGGGGATTTTAACACCCCACTGCCAAAAATGGACAGATCTTCCAAACAAAATATCAACAAAGATATCATGGCATTGAACAATACCCTAGGTGAAATGAACTTAACTGAGTTTTACAGAGCCCTCCATCCCAAAGAAGCTAAATACACATTCTTTTCAAATGTACATGGAACATTTTCAAAGATAGGCCACATGATAGGACAAAAAACAAGCCTCAACAATGTCAAAAAAATTGAAATCATACCAGGCATTTTCTCGGATCACAAGGGACTGGAACTAGAAACCAAACCCAAGGAGAAAAAGCAAAAACACTTGAAATCATGGAAATTAAATAGCATGCTATTAAACAATGAATGGGTCAAGAATGAAATTAGGGAAGAAATCAAAAGGTTTCTGGAAACAAATGAAAATAAACTCACAACAACCCAAACCTTATGGGACACAGCAAAAGCAGTTCCAAGAGGGAAGTTCATAGCGATATAGCCCTACCTGAAAAAGATAGAAACATTTCAAACAAACAACCTAACCCTACGTCTACAAGAACTTGAGGAACAACAACAAAGACAGCCCAGAGCAAGTAGAAGGAAGGAAATAACCAAGATCAGAGCAAAATTAACTGACATAGAGACTAAAAGCACAATTCTAAGGATCAATGAATCCAGGAGCTGGTTCTTTGAAAAGATAAACAAAAT